>OY015312.1:95144545-95257618 GCA_955612985.1 Cheilosia scutellata
ATCGGCATTGGCACAAGTACTTGGGCTTTTCATTTTCATTCTTTCACTGTCCTATTTTTTTTTGTCCGTCCGCAGTCAGATTAACGTAGCTTTCTCTCTCCTTCTTTCTTTTGATTTTGATAAATGGCACGATATAAAAAGTGTGTTGAGCAGGTGGTGTATGGTGAGGGGGCAAGAACAACCCCCGTCCGACGAGCTGAGCCGAGCAACCGCGAGCGTGCCGCGCCCTCCTCACCTGCATCGAAGATGCCCCCGTGGCCTACCTAGACTCTCAACAAACTCTTGCATGGTTTTAGTTTCCGGGTAAATAAAAATACTCATTTATAATGCCAAAATCATCTACAGGGGATATACCTCTACAATTCCACGTCACCGCCATTCCACTTTGATGCGCGCGTCTACATTTTTGTTAACACAGGCTTTAGCGATGCCACCGGCCACTTGGGGACCAATCCACTGCCATGCCACTCCCACACCAATTCAACAAACAATTCTGCATTTAATACATACCTGCATTCTACTTGAGTAGGATTGAGAGTAAACGAAATTCGTTATTGATATCATTTAAATGACAGGCTTCCTGCATTGCCTATAAGTTACCCAAATAAATTGATGAAATAGTATTTTGCATTAATTAGGTGTATATTTTTTAATGGCTTAATTAGGTGTTTCCACATCTATGTAATTCCCCCAGATTGAAATACTTGGACTCATCTGAATAGAGAGCCTTGTCTATCTCTCCCGTTGTGAACAATTTAAAAACAACAAAAAAATAATCAACGAATTCTAACCCCCTTATTTATAAAACACTGAATCGCCTTCTAATACAATAAACATTTTTTCATTCACAACAAGTCTGTAGTTGCGCAAATCAATTTGTTTATTCATATTTTGGTACGAATTTTCTTTTGAAATTATTTTGAAATTGAATTTAAAAATGTAACACTTGCAGTTGCAAGTTGCGGCCACTCTACGAAAAAAAATGTTCACAACAAAAAAAGGTAAACAAATTTTGACAGCTACACCACCAACACCAACAAAGAACAGCTCAGTATGCTTTTTTTGTTCGATTGGCCCGACGAAATCGGAAACAGGAATCTGATGTGGCTTTCCATTGAGTAAAAAATTTTTTTTTTGTTTTGATCCCGGTCACTTTTTCGAGATTTACAGATTTTCTCACTAATATTTGCCAATATACTTTGGACAGCTATTTTACGTCATTCTTAGGGCTTAGGGCGCCTTAGGCACATAAATATTTATGTTTATCACTGAACGAAAAATTGCCTTGTACCTATGTGTTAATGCTAATTTAAATTTGTGGTTAAATGTATCAAATGCTTCACATGTGTTAAGAATTTGAATGCTCAATTGCTGTTTTGACATCAACTGATCAACACATTGGCTACCTACTAAAGAAAAATATAAAATTATTGAAGTATAAAATGAATGATTCTATGGCTGAAGTAAGTAAGTACCAAAATTTTATCAAATTCTAGATGTCTTATGCGGCTTGGCAGAAGATTACATAAAATGGCTATCATTAAGCAATCTATAATTATTATGAAAACATTAACAAAAATGTTTGTAATTCTTTTAAAAAAAAGTCGTTTATTCCTGAAATTGTAGGTGCAATTGATGGCCGTCACATTCAGACTAAGCAGCCTTTTAAAAATCCAATCGAAAAAAATACACATTCTATTATATTACAAAGTAAACTAAAGAAAATTCGTTGATTGTCACATTAAAATAACCAATTCGAATTCAAGGGGTATATGATCATAGAGCGATATTTATTTACATAATAATATAATGTCGGAGCACCCGGACGACTACACGACTCCAGAGTATCTCGGAACAGTGTGTTTTGCGATAAGCTTGATGAGCTTATACCTCCAGAGTACCTACCACCTCTTAGGGGATGCTGCATATCCGTCCTTAAGAATCTTGGTAACTCCTTTTAGGGACAATGGACACCTTGTCACATTTTAACACCCGCGTCAGTAGTGCTAGAGTAACCATCGAACGAGCATTTGGATTGCTAAAGGGAAGATTCCGTAGGCTAAAATACGTTGATGTGGCAAAACCAGATATGGCCAATAAAATTATAGTTACAAGCGTCGTCCTGCACAACCAAATACATTTATTTAATAGATACCAACGACCAAAACTGAGAGATTTTCTTGAAGAAGACGATAATTTAAAAACCGATGATCCGGAAAACTCTGAAAATATCAATAGTGATCAAAATCAACGTCCTGCGAACAGGAAGCGAGATTATATGCTTTCCCTATTTTAAAATGCATTTTTTATTTTGTAGTTTTAAAAAATAAAAAAACCTATGTCAACTAACATTCACAGAATGCATTCACATATTGCAAAATAATAAATAACTACTTACAAAAACAAAAAGTATTTACATTGCAAAAATAACAGCTATTAGTCTAAGATCCCGCTGCAGAATTATTACGCTCATCTGTTTTTTTCTAAAAACCTAATTTTTACAAACATTTATGATTAGGAGAATATATATCTACTAGGGTGCCTATCAAAAAGTGGCCGCTAGTATTTTTAATTAAATTATTATTAATCGATTTTTCGTTGACAAATTTCGTTCACTTGTTTTTTAAATAAAATATCATCCACTTTACAGCTCTATAAGTAAAGACTTCGAAAAATCACGGGTGCCTTTGCGCACTTGGCCGCACCTCTTTGCAGCCAGGTGTAAACAGGTGGATGCGAAATTTCGTTCATAACGTACAGTTTTAGTTTATATATCAAATGAAAGCTAATTTTTTCCTGTTTCTTATGATATAAGGGTGCCTTATTAAACCTGCCGCAAATAAGGGTTGCCGGCTGTCAAAGATGCTAAATATTAATACGGGGAATGAATGAATGAATGTCTTTATTCACTTCGAAAAAATTAGGAGAAAGCTGGATTTTTGCATGAACCTTCCTTTTGTGGTTCTAAATAATATCTCAAAAGTCCCCAGTGAAACATGCTCCGCTAAAAATGTTACGCGGGGTCAAAGGTCACGATAAACGGTTTTTCTCGAATATCTCGTTAACAGTTACTTTTATCGAAAAATTGTGTATGACAATTTTGTAGCTTAGGAAATTTCCTTCAAAAAAGATTCTATTATTTTTTTTCGTAAGACTAACGGTTTTCGAGAAAATTCGATTTAAAAAGTTGAAACATACGTCTCGCGGCAAGATTTTACTTTACTGCCCATTCAAAAATAACGGGTTTTTTGCACAGTCCAATTGATTGCAGTGCCCTAAACACAAATCTAAAAAAAAATTTGGCGTTCTCTTACCGTTTGGGCGTGGCACGCCCCCAAAGTTAAAAAAAACAGCATATCACGCATGCGTCAAACAGTAGTAGAAACCACTTTATAACTATTCCGAAAGAAATATCTTCCTGTTCAAAATGAGAAATTATAAAGTTACAACAAAAACTTAATATTTATGATAGGTAAATAAAACCTACGTTAGTTTTAAAAGAAAATTTGGTCATGCAAGTATTGTTTGAAAAAATATTTCATTTTATTCAAGTAAATATTTAAGCGACTTAGTAATTAAAAACATGTATCATATATTTCTGTGTCTTTCATTCAAAATCAGAATCATCACAGCTTTCACTTCCTCTATCATCGCAGCTGTCACTTTCATCGCTAAAAATATCAGAATCGTCTTCATTATTGGATGATTCGTTCATGGAATTACACAGCACATTCTGAACTTGCATTGGAGTTGAGTCTCATGAACCATGTTGGTTTTAAGAAACCATCTGATACCAACCAGCCATTATTTTCCACGCTAAACTTAATATAATCTGGCTCAGTGGCATTTAGCCACATCGAATTAACAAAAATTGTCCGCAACAATTTTTGTTTCAATGATTTCCAGCACGGTGGAATATTCGTTGAGTCAAAACCTTTAATTTTTTTAATAAATTTTTCATTATTTTTTTTTTTTGAAGCGTAAATTTTTTTGAACAATGTAAATCTTGCGGCATCTACACTTTGCTTAGTGCGCGCAGTAGCGCAGTGGTTAGTGTGCTGGACTACTGTGCGAGGGATCCCAGGTTCGATCCCCGGAAAAACACAAATTACATCTTAAGGTTTTTTCTACTGCGCCACCTCTCGCGAACGTCTGACAAACATCCAGACAAACCTGTGCGAGCTTGGGTGGACAATCGAACAAGTCGTATGTGTACAAGTAAGTTGTAATCAGACACGTATTATTGACCATTAGAAGCTGGCATTTGAGATCAAAGTGATTGATAAGAATAGTTTAGAAAAGAGAGTAAATGAAATGAATTTAAAACGTAAGATAAATAACAAGTTAGGTACAATGAATGATAAGTTAATGTTAATGAAATTGAAAGCAAATTAGAGATTGATTATATACAAAAAAGATATTAATCCCAAACAACGCTGAATTTCTTTTTCTATCATTCTTGCTATATAACGCATAACGGCAACTGCCGTCAAGTTTTTCATTGAATTATACAGGGTGACCCTGTCCCAGTTAAGCGGTATACCTAATCCTTTAAGTGAAGATTCCTGAAGTTCCGCCGAACAAAAAATTGTATGGCAAGGGGGCTTTATTCTCACCATATTTCCCGTTATATATTATATTTAAGAGATTTAGCACAAAAATAAAACAAAAAAATACAAGATTATAACTAATATTTATTACGAAAACACTCTAACTTTTTTTTTAAATAAGTCAAAGAAGAGGATTTGAAAAAAAAAAAATAGCCAGAGTTTTAAGAATAATGGAAGAAGTAAGTACTGGAGAATCAGATATTGATTGCGGTGTGAAAATAGACTTTAGCGATGAAGCTCCAAATGCAAGGCAATGTTTCAGTAAATTATGGGACGTGTCAATAATGACTCTTGATTCCATGAACAATTAGTTAGTTAGTTAGTTAGTTAGTTAGTTTTTATTAAATCAGTATTGTTTTATCATACATATTTACAAAAACAAATTAGCTTGGCTTTGCCGTCTGCCAGATTGACGTTATAATTCAGTTCTGACTAACTTTATGGTTGTTAAAGATTTGAAATTGTTTATATTTTAAAATATTAGCGGTAATATAATTTAAAAGTTCCCACTCAAAATTCTTTCTCTATACGCTAACGCGGTTTCTGCGTAGCTAAATAGTTTGTACACATCGAGATCGTTTAACACATTGATGGTTTCTTCCTCTGTAAGATATCTTTTCCCAAACACATGCATTCTTGTTTCCTGTAGTATCGGACATTTTCCTATAAAGTGTAAGACATCTTCTCGTTCTCTCAAATTACATAATTCACAGACACATGGCAGATCCTCCCTGTGTGGTATGTAATTCAGATTGATTCTCCACGTAGCCTTAACATCATTGATATTTCCTGCACACTGTTTTTATCATGGAAATAATTCTTCTCTGATGACAAATTGTGATTCAAACGATTGTAAATAGTTCTGTAAATTGACGATTCGGCTTCCTCTCTGTATTTTGTCGCATAGAGTTCACCTAGCTTTTGAATCAGCCCATATAAGACTGGTTTCCAATTTGCCATATTTTCGATACTCAAATCGACTTCCATGCCACATTGCATTGCAAGATCCAACCACTCTGCGTACCAGCTTGATTTATTGGTAACAGTCTTTAAAGCTGCTATTTTTCGCAGTCGAATAGATGGCATATTCATCACTTTTAGGATGTAGTCGACCTGCAGTTTTAGGGTTTTAATGAATAATGGTGAAAGACCAGTTTCGCATTTCGAACATGAACAATTATGCATTTCGTTTGTCACACTCTGCGGTCTCATCGCGTAACTTTTCAGACGATCATCGTCTCGACGATTGAACAAAACGACGCACGCGACCGACGTCGTTTTAAGTTTGCTTCATGTAACATCATAATCGCGTCGTTCAATCGAATCGTTCATCGTATTCGTTTTGAACAGTTTGATCAGGGCTGTAAACAAACTGTGACAGCTAAAAAATAAACAAAGTTTCGTGTTGGTTTCCATATTTGTGTTTACTGTTATTTTATTGATTAGGCTTTGAATTCAAAAATGTAAGTAAATGTATTATTAATTCAAACATTCATCAAATTAATATATTATTACTACTTTAGGACGGCCACACCAAACCAATTTGAAGTATTGGTGCATTTTATGAAGAAGCACTCAGATGTTGTCAAAAATGATGCACCAAGAACAACTCAAGGGAGAGCTGAAATGGCAAACTTGTGGAATGATTTGGCTGCAAAACTGAATGCCACTGGGCTACTCACTAAGACGCCTGCTGCATGGAGAAAAGTAAGTACATACATATTAAATTTACTTAGATAAGTGGAATATTGCATTTCGTGTTTATCTTGTAAGTTCAAAATTTAGTAGTGTGCTTTCATTTCGCAAACAAAATCTGAACTCAAAATGCATGCAGTTCTCAAATTTTTGGAGTGCCGGAAATAAAAAGAGTAAAGTTGGTGAAGGAGGAGCAGGAGATATAGGAAGAGAAGGAAAAGGAAGAGGAAGAGCCCGAGCCCGAGTTCCTTGTTGAAACTCTGTGGATGTTTCCAGCTAGTCCTGTTCCAATTGAAGGGGATCCTGTCAGAGAAGTGACATCTGAGCCCGAGAAAAGATTTTGTTTCATTTTATAGAATAATTCTTAGTTTAAAAACTTTTTCTTTTAGAAAATCGACAACATATATGGCAAGGTAAACATACCGAAACGTGCTAAAACTAATGTGGATGATGACAAGCGTCTGATGGAGGAGGGGAATAAGCAGAATGCTGCTTTCCAAGCAGCGTTGCCGAAGTGGCACGATCGTGCTCTTTGGGCACGCAAATTTATTTGTGGCACGGTGGCACGCAAAAGTTGAAAATGGCACGTTTTCTTCATTTCTCTTACCTTAAGGACCATTCACATAAGAGCGACCAACTACCTACGAACGAACGAATATTCGCAAGTTTTGACAGTCCGTTCACATGAACACTTTCCTAGGTCGCGGCAGTTCGTGAATTTCAGTCATCTGTTTTTACTAGCAATGTCTCATTTGAGGTTAAGTTCGAACCAATTTTTTATTCGAAAATTCGTTATTTAAACTGTTTATAAACTTGTTTTCTTAATACATTTTGATTTTAATAATTAATTGAGGGTTTGAAATGTGAAAAAAAAAAAAAAAAAACATTTTTTCTTCTTTGGACACGCTAAGGGCACGCTCCTCTGAAAAAAGTGGCACGCTTTTTTTATTTTCGGCGGCAACGCTGTTTCCAAGAAAATGTTATTAAATTATTGACAAAAGGAATGAAATAGCAACAAAACAACTCGAGCAGAGTGCATGGTACTCTAATTAGAACCCCTGTTTTGTTGCTGTTTCATTTTTGTTTGCCAATAATTTAGATTAGTTATTGGGAATTGAGGAGGTGAGTCAAACTCATATTAATTTTTGTTTTACCATGTTTCATCAATATCTTTTGCCTTCCATTTCAGGTACTGTATGCGATAGTGTGAGTGTGATACCTATAGGTCATGGAAGAAGACTGAAGCATAGACTAAATAAGTTATAACTCAAGTGTAATGTTTGCTTTATTTTTTTTAGTTGTTTGTTTATTTGTTTTCTTGCATATTATGTTAAGTTTTGTTTTCGTTATGGTATTGTATTATATTATTACATACAGGGTGTCCCAGTTAAGAAGGACAATCCTTTAAGGGAAGATTCCTGAAGTTATGCCGAACACAAAATTGTTTGCCAGGGGGGGGTCTATTTTCATCCTATTTCCCGTTATAGCCCATCAAAGTAGGTGACCTCTAATTTGGAGGTGTTACGACTAAAAACGCTATAACTTCTAAACTATTATAGCTACATCTTATCTGGCTCCTTAAACTCAAAATTTTGAAAGATTTTGTTACAATTTTTTACTTAAAATGCCTTTTTCTCAAAATTTTGACTTAATAAATTTTATTTTTTTTTATGAAATTTTTATCCTTGAGAAATATCCTAAAAATTATGTTAAGCAACTTTTTTACGTACGATCAACAGAAGTTATAGTAAAAGGCACTTTTTGTCAGACAAAAATGGTAAAAAAGACTAGGTCTGACCTAAAAACGATGGATTTTTTCTTCTTAGGTACTTGATATCAAAGAAAAAGAGAAATCGAGTCTTTTTTACCATTTTGTCACCCACAATAATTACACGTTAAAAGAGGGATTCTTTAATGTCATCTCTTATCCTTGTGGCCAACATCTTCATACGACTACTGGATATTTCAGTGTTATGGTTTTCAGAAACACTTCCAACGGCATTGACATCGCTTACATCGTTAATAAAGTTGTAGTGCAAGCAAATGTTATGACGTGATGCAGCACAAAAACAAAAACAGCAACTTTATTGGGTTGGTATCTACTTTTTCTTTCTTCTTGAAGGTTTATATATTTTGTATATTAACAGAATCGACAGCAAATTTATGCATACCTTTATGGATACCAATAGCCCTTTCAATTATACTTCTTGCCTTAGCATGAATTTCATTGAAATGTGTTCTCTGTAGGTTGGTGGATGTTCGGTAAGGTGTGAGCAACCATGGTTCCAGGGGATATCCATTAGGGGATAGCGACATAAGTCCGCGCGACATATCTCCGCCAAACTAAGAACGACATATCTCCGCGCGGAGATATGTCGTTTTAAAACGTCATAACTCCGCGCGGAGATATGTCGCTTGAAAACGACATAACTTCGCGCGGAGATATGTCGTTCTTAGTTCGGCGGAGATATGTCGCGCGGACTTATGTCGCTATCCCGTCGCGTGAAAGATATGTCGTTCTTAGTTTGGCGGAGATATGACGTTTTCAAAACACAGAAAAGTTCATGTATTTTTATTGACTAAAAATATTATACATACTGCTAAATACCCCAGAGTAAATAGATATACTTAAACTTTAGCTCCAGGCGCCTGCCAGACAGTTGTTGACATACCCTTAGCGGAGCGACGAAGTCGCGTGAGCGGCTAAACCCTGCGAAAAAAAGGGTTAAAATCCTGTTAGCGAGCGAAGCGAGCCACACACCCCATACTTTAAATACACCAAACTTTCTTACAGACGCCTATCTCCGCGCGGAGATATGTCGTTCTTAGTTCGGCGGAGATATGTCGTTTTAAATGCGACATAGCTCCGCGCGGAGATATGACGTTTTCAAAACGACATAACTCCGCCAGAAAAAAAGCGACATAATTCCGCTCGAAAAATGTACTGGGCGGAGATATGTCGCTATGCCTCCATTGTTACCTATAATGCAATGGGCAGAGAATTATATTGAGTTAAGGATTATTTTTCATTGCAAAGTTACCCAAAAGTCAACAGCTATGATCACGTTCATTAAACGAGTTAATAAAAAATGATCTCTCGTTAGAATGCTTCCAATGAATCGTGGGCGGATCCGGCGTACCTACCTGATATTTACAGCGCTAATTCGCATTTTATGATCACATGTCTAAAGGGTAAAAAATGTACCTAAGTCATAGATTTTTGGTTTTTAATAAAAACTTACAATTATCGAATTTAAACTGTGCTTTCTTTTTCTATTGAAGAAAATATTTTTATTTTCTCTATGTCTTTGGAAATAAAGATGAGTGTCATATCAAAGCATCGGACTACTGGAATTGTATACTTAGTTCGATCTTCCCATTTAATCCACAATGGGCATAGTTTGTGTTCCAAGCCTATTGGAGGAATATGTGCTGACCGCAACCCGCTTCTAAGATCAACAGTCTCCAATACAAAAATGAACGCTTCTTTCGATAAGCGGAACCGTTGGATAAAACTTAAATTAAGAAAAACTTCTATAATACAAAATTCAATATTTTCAACCAAATACTCACTTTTTTTGAAGCGATAGAGAGTCAGATGCATCCCTTAGCATCCTTCTGCGTCTCAATAAATCCAATTTCGAATTTTCTTCGTCATCGAAGAGCAAAATAATATTATGCCTAAACATTTTCACTGAAATTTAAATTCACTTTACCACCAAATCTTCAATTAACTAATATTATAGAAATTACCTACAGACTACAGTACAATGTACAAACCATTGGTACATAGTTTTTTTATTTGATATTTTAAAATTTAAATTCAAAACAATTTGAATTTTAATGTCAATTTTTTCCCCCAAAATATTACTACGAATTCACAAGAAAATATACCAAAAAAGATGAAACGATTTTCCAAAGAGCCATCGTTCAATCGAATCGTTTCGACGACAGTATTCGACAGTTGAATTGTTTACGCGAAGCAACAAGAAACGATGGTCGTTCAATCTCTTCGACGATCATCGTTTTTTGGTTATTGCACGCAGTTGCAGCATCGTCGAGACGACGTCGTTCGATCGTTTTAGCCTTTGGTTTGACTTTTTTAGAGGTATAAAACTTCCGATAGGGATAACTGTCAAACTAGCTGTCATACTAAGTGTGCTAAAAAGAAGTTTAACTTTTTCTTCAGTATACTTTGACAAATCACCATAAAAAGACTTACACTAGAATAATTTTTACAAATCGTGGAAATTTATTTTCAAAATTCGCGAATGGGCTGAGAATCAACTGGAAGTTGATTTTTATCGTCCAATCATATTCAGCGATGAGGCTCATTTCTGGCTTGACGGGTATGTAAACAAGCAGAATTATCGTTTTTGGAATGAGCATAATTCTGATGAGACTCTTGAGACTCCATTACATCCCGGAAAAATCACTGTTTGGTGCGGCGTCATCGGACCATTTATCTTTAAATCCGAAACCGGTGCAAACATTACCGTGAATGGCGAACGCTACAGGCAAATGATTCGTGAATTTTTTATTCCTCATGTCATTGGAAATCATTTGAAGGAGATTTGGTTCCAACAAGACGGATCAAAATGCCATACAGCGTGTGCAACCATGACTTTGTTTGCAACAGGCATCACCTGTTTATGGATAAGATTTACAATAGCATTATACCTCGCGAAGAAACTGCTCACACGAAAAACTTATTGCACACTGTACAGGTACCCTAAAAAGTAACAGGCGTGGGAGTCCAAAAACAATTATAAATATAAATCTAACGAAAGGTCAACATATCTGGAGTAGAAATGGTAAAATGTATGTCTCGAAATGGAAGGACAAAAGAGATGTGCTTTGCATCACTACAAAATACCATCCAAAAATAGTAAGTGTTAGCAATAAGCTCAACCAAGTAAAGCAGAATCCAGAAGAAATTGAAGAAGAAAGAAGAAAGCGATCAAGTAGCGTCAGGTGGTATAAGAAAAGTTATCTTTCACCTGTTGCATGTTGCTATATGGAATTATTTTTGTATAATAAAGAAATTCAAAAACAAAGCTACACTTCTCGACTTTCGGAATGAGTTGATAAAAGAATGTCTCTGTATATCGCTGGATTTAGAAGATGGAAGAAAACTGGTACAAACGGGCGCTAAATATGAGGGGAAAAGAAAAGAAGACGACAGATGTAAATCCCAAAGTTCAAATTCAAAATGAACAAAACTATCCGGACAATATTTCAAATCCCAAAGATCGCAGCAAGACCTACCACATGAGATGCCGAGATGCCTACCACATGAAGTACCTATGTAAAACTTGTCCCGAAAAACCAGCACTTTGCTTTGTTCCTTGTTTTCAGCTGTTTCATTCACAAAGAATTGATTGAAGTTCCAATCTTTTTTCACGTTCTTGCATTATTTTTATCTATTATAATATTAAAAGCCGACCCGATTTCTTGTCGTAGTCATTTACCCTACTTAAAGTAGGTATGTATACCAAATATATTTTTCTTTTTACCAAATTGAAGCTTACCATTCATAGATGTGTTAAGAAGAATAATTATTTTAAAAAAGTATTTGCAAAATATGTAAATTAATATTTTTAAATTACATTGGTTACAACAACAACATACATATTAAAATTTCCTCTTCGCTTAGGCGAAGTACCTACTGTCTCTGTCTCGATTCTCGAAAAGTGGGGCTTTGTGTTGTCAAATTTGTTATTGAGGTCTACCCAATTAGTGGATCTGGCGCTTAGGTAGCCTCCAACTATCCATCCGTCAAATGCTTCTGCTTTGAGTCTTATTTTTGAAAGCTCTTAGAGAATCCAGGGTTTTTGGCTATTGGAAAGAATGTAGATTGTACCAAAAAGTTTGGTTTTATTAACCACATTGATTGATTTTGATGGATAGGTATATCTTTCGAAAGAAAACGAATATTACGGCGGTGTTCTGGTGTGTATTCTAAAGTATTTTTTATTACTAGAGCGACGCACACTAGTAAAATTGCCCGATCTAGTTGGACATTTGGATTAATGAAATTTAATACAACAACACTTGTTAAGACATTCCAATCTTTCCAACGGAACGGGTAGTTTTCCAATATTAGCTTAATCTGCTTCATTTTGTTTAACCAGAACTTTTTATTCCTACCCACTACCCAGTGCTGCCTTGATGAGGTCATAGTCATAAAGCGCACCTCTTATAGAGCTTGTACATTGTCAATTCATACCCATACGGACCGATACAACTAGAAAAAATACGCGCTTCAGAAAAAAATGTTATTTGGAAAAGAATTACCTACATATCTGACATCTGGGATCTGGGTGGAGCAAACTTTGAAAGAAAAAGAAAAGGATCCCGCTGTTCGTCGATACGTAAATGAGCAACTAATTTTAAGAGCATGAAAAAGGACTTACTCTGAATACATAATATTAACGTATTTTCATGGTCACTTTACCAAATTCTCTTACATTAAAGAAAAATGTTATCCAAACGAAGAGTTCGTAAACATAACGGGAAGATCCGCAGAAGTTACATTGCAGCGCTTCTGGACCATACGAGTCAACGTTTGGTTTTGGTTTTCAAAGAAAATTTAAATAGTGATGCTGTTGCCTCGGATTTGACATTATATTGCAAATGGGGATGTGACGGTAGTTCTGGTCATTCAATGTAAAAGCAACGATTAGAGGAAGATGTGCATCATCTAAATAATGACGAAGAGCTATTGCCTGAATATGATGAAGTAAGAATGGTCGCTTTTATAATAGTTATGGTCGATGTGAGTGACAGTTCGGCCACTCCTGACATTGAACCGGCTCGGTTCACTATCAATACTGCAACTAATCATCTTCCTCCGAACACGAAGACTACGAAAGTGTGTCCCGATCTGGAGCGAGGGCACACCACGGTTTCAAATAGTCAGTTGAGTGAAGGAATGAGTATCGTCTGATGTTGTGTAAGCTAAAGGGGGTATAGGGATGGAGTTAAATTTATTTTTGGTGGCAGCATCGGCACGCTTGCGGTTGCACGGCGTTAATTCGTCGGTGGGGTGGGATCTTGCTGCTGTGTACCCTATGCTTACTAATCTGATCGTGCCGAAAATTAAAGCAAAAGAAAGAAGAAAACTGAAATTGTGACATAAGGTCAAGTTATCACTGCAAAAGTGGCAGTGATTGTATTGAATGGTGAAAAGGTGGGTATTAGGAACATTCTTATTATTTTGGGGTGTCTTAGGTGTCATGACACTTGGAGGAACCCTCCCCTTGCGACTGGCAGTAGCCATCGCACCGTGACTATCCCTTCCCCGATCTCTGATGGAATAGTCCCTAACTCGCGATCACGAACACTTCTCTCAGCGACTCATCTCAACGACAATAAAAAATATTTTACCACATGCTCATGTTTACATCAATTCCGAAGAGAAACAAAACCGTTTAACAGTTCAAATGATGAGAGCATCAACTATTTATTATTTAGGAAAAATCAAAATCATATGCATGTGTGCATCAAACAAAGAGAATCAAATAAAATATTCTCTTAAAACTAATGTATTTGTTTTTGTAGGACGTAAATTCATAGTATAGTGCAAATTGATATGACGAATTAGTATTGATAATAATCAAGATAAAGGAATGAAATTAATGTCGGTAATGTCGATCGATAAATTAACACTATAGGTATATCCACAATAAGTTTAGATACATTTTTAAAATATATATAGTAATAAGGTATTAAGAAATTTAAATTTATGTAAGTATCAAAGTAATTTTAAGTAGGTATAGTTAAGCCATGGAAAATAAGTAAATTTGCAATGTACTCACGTTTTGTATGCTGATTCTGGAGCGATGAAATTTGTGCACAAAGTTCCGCTGATGAATTATGTAATATGTACCTTTTGATTTACTTATAAATACTAATATTTTCAATGGCTATGTTTTTTTAGCTGATATGCAACATTAAGTATAAAATAATATAAGTTAAATTTATGTATATATGAAAGCAAAGAAACGATTAATTAAGTTCTTGTTGGACTATGAATTCACTATGAATGTTTAAATATTGTAAGGTACTGGTTGATTTTGATTTGGATGAATGCTCGTTGTATGACTGGAACTGATATGGATGTTTTAGGATTTTGATTGATCCAACGGGATGCATGTGCTGGATGATTTGATGCTGTTGGATGTTTTCTTGTGGTACGAATGATGTTACGATATGATGGGTTTTTTGTTTCAATGTGTTTGGTGTGTTGTTGATAGATTTTGGGTTAATTTTTGTGGCTTGTGACACTTTTAAAACACTTTATGGATTTTTGTAATTTTATGTAGACTGCTTTTGGCGCGTATGACTACCATGTAGCTTGGTGGTTAGAGTGGTGGTGTACGGAACAGGCGGGTTGGAGGAATCTATGTAATCCTTTTGCGGGTACTAGTTTGCGTTCATGTAGTGTGATATCACCTGCATGCAAATCAATGTGAGCGTCACTCACGTGTATTTCCTTGCAGGACGGGGTGAAACGTGATGAAATGACTTTAGCGGAGCACTGGGACACCAGGTTTTCGGTCTCAGCTAAAGTCGTTTTCACAATGCCTATTGAAATTGGCTGATTAGGAAAATTGTTTGAAACAACAAAACAAGTGGGCTTACCTTTGCGAGATTTATTAATATTTTTCCGCAATATATTAGCATGCGTGTGCTTGATTTAAGCAAACTAGTTTCGTGCCACGTATGGAGGATATTTATCAGAAATTTCTCTGTAGTGGTTGCCGCTCTTTTCCTTATTTTTCCCAACACTCAATTTTCTATACAGATAGAATAGATGTAAATGCATAATATTGAAAAGATTCGAAAAGAATCAATCACAAATCGCATATGCGAAAATCTTAACCTCACCAGGAGGTAACTTACATTGTGCCATGCAGTATTCCAGTTCAAGAGAAAGTGTTTTACAGAAAAGGAGGACAGATATATAGGCACAGGCTTAAATAGCTTTCATTTTCGAAAGAAAGTGACAAATATGGCGTTCGATGTCGAAAATATCAACACAAAATGGTATAATTCGCCATGAGCAGCGTTCACACAGATGTATCCGGTTTTTGTCTTGGGTGGATAGATCGACGGTTGAGTTTGAAAAAGGATAGGTACATTTGTGGTGAATTTAAATTCTGAAAATTTAGGTTTTTTTTTTTCTAATTTTTGTATGAATATGCCACAGTTGTTAGAATACATCCAGGAATATCTTCAATTATATTTAGGCTCCAACTTACGACTTTCTCCTGTGGCAGGAGCAATGTTCGACATGAGGACAAGATCACCTTCTTTGTACACAATTGGATGTTTGTGCTGTTAATCAAATCGACGCTTCCAACGTAGCTGCTCGTGTTCGATACGGCGCACTGCTTCTTCCCGACGTTCTGGGCTTGGCTGGTCAGCTTCGTCGTCCTGATTTCACCATTGCTATATGTACGTCGGCATGATCAATGCTGGTAGGAAAAGCATCCAAGAATGCGACTACAAACATCTTCCAAGTTGTGAATACGTACAGCACACTGTCTATCCACATTTTGGCTGGTCCAACTAATCTTGTCTGTAGAGCAAACGTAAGGTCACGGTCATCCCATTGATAAGCCCCAAGTTCTCCATTGGATTAAAACATGGTAAAATCTCCATATGATATCCCTAACACTCCAAGTGCTTGGCGACATCAACGCACTAGTAGAATTCGTAGAAACACTCTGCTGTTGCTCCTAGATCACTGTAAACGCGGCAGATGACGTCGATTCACCAGTCAGATTCGGAACATTCGCCACTACTTTAGGTGATGGTGAACACAGATTATTTCCTTGATCTCCATGAACATTTCCTCGTTCTTCGATCATCTCAGCAATCAACGTCGTAAGCGTATTCAAATCATAAGCGACAAGTGGCCATTTATTAAGCGGCAGTTCTTGAGCGATTAGTTGTGAAAATTTCGTTGTCAACTTAGGCGCCAAACAGGAGTTAAATACAAACATTTTTTACTATGAGAGTGGGGTCTATCTCTCTTCGTTTAGACGGGAGGAGTAATTTAAAAAAAAAAATATTTAAAATGAAAAAAAATATATTAGGTTCGTTCGGGTACTTTTTTGCAAACGTAAAATTATTAAAAATTTGATATAAGAAACTGTGCGACCATGTACTGAATAAATTGAAAAAAATGAGAGAGAAATCCATTTCCCCTCTTTTCATTTTTTCGTAATTTTCTACTCGC
Source organism: Cheilosia scutellata (assembly GCA_955612985.1). Taxonomy (NCBI): domain Eukaryota; kingdom Metazoa; phylum Arthropoda; class Insecta; order Diptera; family Syrphidae; genus Cheilosia; species Cheilosia scutellata. The sequence continues at coordinate 95,161,100 of OY015312.1, forward strand.
CGAATTTCGACTTAGGTACTGAAAAATGAAAACTGTCATCTAAGTGACAGCTCAAAAGTTTGACAAATAAAACTCTATTTTTTCGTCTTCAACGATGTCGGAGGAAGAAGTTGTAATTGAATGTTCTCCTAGAACTTATCAGTGCATTCAAAATGGTAGGTTTAATAGGTATTTTAGCTTATAAAAAATTCACAACTTTTTTTTTAGTTTTAAATTCAACAAATTAATACGAGGTCCTGCTTTAGGTAATTTAAAAAAGAAATTATACTTACGAGGTACTGCATTTATGCACAATGGTTTCCCGGGCAAGGTTAATGCTGAATCTAGCCTTGAAAAAGGGTGATGTTTCGAACTCAAGGTCAAGATTGGTTGATGTTGTACAAGAACAGTTGGATTATCTCTTCAACGGTAATTACACCTCGTTTAGAAGACTTAAGCAAGGAAGATAGGGATTATTGAATGCTTTTTTAATACCTTAAGTTGATGACGTGATGGAATATGAAAATTTTCCCAGTCCTGATGAGAATCAGAATCAACAAAATTGAATTCTCTCTTACGATGACGGATGTTTAAACACGAATCAGAATCAAGATTTAATTATTGCCTCTTATGGATGTGACTCAAACTTTAATCCGTTTCCTACGAAGACGAGGGTTCCAACGAGATGTTAAGCAAGGTTACAATTCTCGAAATGAAGACGTTATTTCAAATCCAAAAAATACAGAAGGTGAGAATTTATTTAAAGTCATATTAATGAACCGGGTACGGCTACAAAATTCAAGAAAAATATTAGAAAAGAAAGCAAAGAGCTGAGGATGCAGGGAAAGTAATTTTTGGGATTTACAAAAGCTAAATCACAGAGAAACACATTTCAAAATGCTAAAAGAGAAGCCCGTGTAATGGCAGAACGTTGTAAGTGTAAGAAAGCATATAAGGGTCCTAGAAACGGATGCCATAAGTTATCTGATGATGAAAGGAAAATCATTTTTGAATGTATTTTGGAAAATCTAAACCGGGAAGAAAGGAAATTTTTCGTCTGTACAACCGTTACATTTAAAAATATAGACGGAGGGAACCGAAGACAAAATACTTTGAAATATTTTTTTAAAAAATTCAAACGGAGATTCAATACGAGTGTGCAAAAAAATGTACATTGCTACCACAGGGATAAAAGAATGGTCAGTTTTAAATTGGATAAAAAAGAGCAAGTTAGGAATAAAAAACAGACCAGCTTGCAAAAAAAAAGCTCTAAGTATGAGAGAATTTCTACAGAACTTTAGCAAGTTGCCTTCGCGTTCGCACTATTGTAGAAAGGAGTGCACAAAACTACATTCTGAGCCTGCGGGGAAAAGTCTTAGGGAAAGTAAATAGCTTCGCAAAAGTGCGCCAAATAGGTTTCCATAAGATCTTTTACAGTTGTTATGGAAATAAGAAAATAGCTTCCTTTGAGCCTTATGGAAACTAAATCGTTACTTGGGAAGGCTTATATAGAAAAATGTCGTGAAAAAACGAAGTCCTCTCTCATACAATTATGAGAAACCTTATAAAGGAATTAAATATTGGACTATATAGATAGACCAAAAACAAATTGGTGCGACACTTGTTTTAAGTACAAGAGTGGAGAGCTGCTTGAAGATGAATACAAAAATCATGTATACAGGACAAAGACTGTTCCAGAGTAGAAAAAGATAACGATAAAACGAACCCAGAAAATAATTTGTACCATGTCCTTGCAAAAGACGTTCAGGCTGTCAAAGTATGTCCGTTTATAAATGCAAGTGCATTGTATTACATGACAAAGTTGTGCTGTCATAATTTTACGGTCTATAATTTAGGCACAAAAATTGCCACATGTTACTGGTTTGATGAAACCGTTTCAGATGGCCAAGCATCAACGTTCGCTTCTTTTCTATTTAGAAAACAATTTTCTGGAGTCAGGTAGCAAGATTATATGATCATTTTTTCAGATGGTATTGTTAGCAATGCACTTTTGTTTATATGTATCTCAAATATATGAAATTGAAATTATTCAGAAATATTTAACAAAAGGACATACTCAAATGGAGTGCGGTAGTGTGCACTACAATTGAAATTAATTTGAAAAATAAGGAAACCTACACCCCTAGTGATTACGTTAGGTTGACAAAAGAGGCAAAAGTGAACAAACCGTTAGATAAAACTGAGGCCCCAAGTTTCAATTTTTTCAAAAACTATGGAGCTAAAGAATCTATGAAATATAGCTCGATCAGACCAGGGAAAAAAGTGAATGACCCGTGTGTAACAAATCGTCGCTCGGATAAATTAATGTCGTATGTTACATTTTACTACTTTTGGGAAAACGCAATCAAAGTTCAAATATTTTTTTCTCAAAAACCCTACGGTAGATTTTCTTAAAAATTTAATGACTTATGTAGAAAACATTTGTCAACTGAATAACGTTTAAATCAGATCAATATTCTAAATCAGTAAGAAATTAGAGTCAATGTTTCCCAAAATGACGTTGTCGTATGTGACGTTTTCACCAGTGTTTGTCACCCAAACACATACGACAAAATGTTAAGACATACGACAAACAAAAAACAAATCGAATTTGAAATGAAACAAATAAAATACTTTATTTTTTGGCAATGAAAACAAAACATTTATTAAATTAATTTTTTTTTTGTTGTACAAAACATAAAATCTTAAGTTTATAATACTAACCCCCAGTTTCACACTGAAAGTTTAAACTAAAGTTCAACTGAACCTGAACGTGAGTTTAAATTTGAAGTTCAACTCGTCCGGTTTCACAATATCATCTAAATTTCAGTTCAATTGAACTCAGTTCAACTAAATTTAATGAATGAATTTGATAGTATTGTACAGTACCTAGCTTTTATACGACTTTTCTAAAATCGTTCCTTGTCTTTGCTTTCAAAGAATACGAAAAACAACGTCAAATATTTGTGTTTTTGACAATCGGCTGATCTGAGGTTTAAACGGCAGATTACTGTAGGTAGTTTAACTTAAACTATAGAATGAACTCTGTTCAAGGTTTAAACGAAATTCTGAAACAGAATTAATTGTTGAACTAAAGTTTAAACTAAAAGTGTAGTTTAAACTCCTACTGTGAAACTGGGGTTAAGAAAACAAAAATAATATCACTTTAAATTCACAGCACATAAATGTGTATATTCAATTAGGAACATAAAATTAAAATAAAAATTAAAATATATTACTCAAAATGTTTATTAATCAACAATTTAAAGCTTTCATACTGCTCGGAAAAAGTTTTTATCCTCTTCATTTTCCAAAAAAGGAATCATACTCTTTAAATCATTTTTCTTACTACAATGTAAGTTTTTAGTTGGAGCTAAGCGTAACTCTTGATCATAAATGCTTGATGATGATGATAGCTTAGCAAATCGTCCCTTATTTTGTTTTACCAAATCGTTATAAATATAAAAATCTTCATCACTACTTAGCTGCATATCAATAGCTTCTTCCCTAAGAAAGAATAGGATGTTGTACACATAAAAATAATCTGTGTTAGTAATATTATGTACTTGGAGCTCGCATTTGTGGAACCTGATGGTCCCGGAAGTAACTCGTCTCCGAATATTTCGTGGCGCATACTAAAGAAGTTAAATAATAATTCAAAATACATACGCATAAAGCTCGTCCGATATAATCGGCGCAGGCGAGTGTCCGATCTCCAGGACATCTTGAATGCTACTGAGTACTGAAATTACACACGGCTGTGTATTATCTTATGGCACATACGACAAACATTTTCCCGAACCTGAGTAAACAATTGTTGTATGTGCAGTATAAAATGCACATACGACATTATTTTCCCAAATGAAGAATACACACTTTTTGTATGAACTAATTGTTGTATGTGCAAAATGTTTGCACATACGACAGAAATACTACTGAAACGTTAGTGACCTTGCACATACGACAAAATGGTAGCTGGTTATCTTGAAAACTAAGATAGCTATCGAAAAACGGATTTCAGAAGATGAAAAATAAAAATTGTGAAAGCAAAACTGCATTTATAACTCAAAACCCCCAATTTTGCACATACGACATTAATTTATCCGAGCGACGAAATGTTAAAAGTTATCGATATCTCAAAGGTACGATTTCATACATACTAGATTTCGATGAAGAGTACGAAAACTTGCCCAAGGGTTGTTAATTTGTTACAAGCTAATTTTGAACAACTGCATTGGTCACCATTAAAAATTACAAACAAAAAATTTAACCATCTGCAGGTGTTGAAGAATGCTTTTCTTAATTAGCTAATTAATTATTGATCTACTTAATATTGAAAATTATTTACCTAACTAGATACATACATAATTTGAATTTATAATTTGCATGAAACATTTGTAAACATACCCTATGGTTCTCTAGCCTATCGATGTTGCTTTTGCCAAATTATTTTGTTGCACTTTTTTTTTGATACCTAGCCGCTAACGCACGTTATAATTTGCCATGGAACTAGCTAACATAAACCCGTACGCCAATATGCACCGATGATGACTGGAAAATTAAGAATATGAACGAAAAGGAGAAGGTAAGGTGATAACGCGAAATGGTTCAAGTTGGCAAAGAGGCATCGCGCGGTTACGAAGATTAGAATCGGTCTCTTTCGTCTAGCTCTAGCAACCACCAACGAAGCAACATCTCCGCTCCCAAAGAACCATTGGGTAGATAATTAGTTTGATTTGCATAAGGAAAAATAAATTGAATTTTTATAACGTTTTGGAAAATCGCTGCGTTGTTCTTTTATAACTTATTCCATTGCAAAACTTTCGGCCCTTTTATGACTCACTGCAATTTAAGGACACTTAAACTATTAAAAATTGATATTATTATTATCTTTATCTTTACTTCGTTGTTTATTATCTTCCCATTCCTCACTTTACATAAAATTTGAAATGTGTTCCACTTTTGTTTGCCATTGAAATGCAGTTTTAATTTATTAGTTTATTTATAAACAATTTTTTTTTTGGTAAATACCTACCTTTAATTTGTTGTTCTGACATGCTAACTTATAAAAATGAGCTTAAAATATTTGTGTTCCGATTTTAAAATCCAAAAATAATGCTTTATTAAAGTAAATATTAATGCATTACCTCGTAAGTGCCCATAAATTAAAAACGACGTAGGTATTATTTCAACATCATACATTTTAAGAAATATAATTAATTAATTAATAAATAGCACAAATCAATTTCATTCTTATGTATTTCTTTCATTTTTAATAATTGATTTAAAAGTTTTTTTTTTCGATTTCTGATGAACATGCAAGAACGACTTTCGAAGTTCTGCAATTTAATATTCGTTTTTTTACGGTTTGAGAGCTATAGATTGAATGATTTTCAAATTGTGAATGGGAACTTAAACTCTTCACTGTGACTTCACGCTTTGACAATTGCTAGCTGTCAATTACCAATGATAAAAAAATCGATGTAAACAGAAAACACTATACACAAATCGCGAAAAACGAGGAACTACCTACGAAGTTAAATGGAGGAATATATTGTCCCGGACGAACAATTTTCTGGTTATTATTTGATAAAGAAAAATACATAAATATTATAGTATTACGTATTATAATCTTCATATTTGCAGATTTGATTGAAGAAGATTATTCTAAAATAGGAACCGACGACTCAAAATGCACCACCGAAGATATTAAAATTGAAGGGGAATCAGAGTTGATATGTTTCCAATGTTTTAGAGAATTCGAATCAGAATTTGATTTGCTGCATCACATTGAGAATGAACATTTTACACATGTGTGTTCAAAATGCAGCAAGCAATTTCCCACCGATAAAAGACTTAAGAAACATTTAAGGGATGCCCATTTGTCTGGAAAATTCCCTTGTCCTCTGTGTGGTATGTTATGTTTGTTCTCATTCGAATGTACATAATATTCGCAAGTTTTCTTCCAGATAAAGTATTCACACGGAAAGATCACTGCAAGGACCACATATATACACATTCCTCTAAACCACTGTTTCCATGTAAATACGAGAATTGTGAAAAAGTTTTCCGACAGTTAGGTAATCTGAAGCAGCACGAACGTAGTCATACCGGAAATAACCGCAAAATATGTCCCATATGTAAAGAGAGTGTTGGACAATTGTCCAGACACTTAAACTCACATTTAAAATTAAAACAACATCCGTGTATGACTTGTGGCAAATCCTTTACACGTCGTAGTTATCTCGAAGAACACCAAAAGCTACACCTTGGCAAAGCGGGATTTATGTGCGACGTATGCCAAACGGAATTCGGAACCTCAAATGCTCTGTACAAGCACAAGCGAAGTAAACATAGTAAGGAGCAATATATTTGCGAACTACCTGAATGCAGGCAAGTGTTTAATCGTAAGGATAACATGGTTTCGCACATGAAGCGTAGGCATAAGTTAATCGTAGAAATAGTTCAAGACGATGGGACGTATTGATTTGATTTAAGTACAAATACTTGGGGTGGACTCGCTACCTGCTCAACTACTTTATACATATAACAATTTGTTTGTTGTGACTGAATAGAAAACACAGTTTTATATTTTATGTAAGCTCTTTTAAAAGCTCAAATTATTTTGCTGAATTCTCACTCGTCTTAGGTTAAGTTCTAAAATGTATCTTCTATTTTTATTCAAGACAATTTTATATGTTTGTGCAGATCATTAATTTTATTTAATTTAGGTATATATTTTATTAAGTTTACTAGGACATTTGACAATCAAAAGCTTAGTTAATGGAATTGATATTTTAATTAACAGCATGCTACAAGCTATAGAGACCATGACATTCCATTTAATTTCAATGCGAGACTAAGGAGTAAGGTGTCTTCGTCTTGTAAATGATATTGTCAATTTTTTTAGTCACCTTTTCTAGTCAACAAAAAAATAACAAATAACTTAGTGCAATTATTTAATTTATTTATTAAAATTATTTCTTATACAGAGTTTAAGCAGTTTGAATTCTACAATGTTTTATTTTATATGATACTATGATATCTATATCAAACTTAAATATTTTACAACAGTATTGGCTGTACTGTCGACTGCCTCTAGAATGTTTCCATCGAATATTAGCAGCCAGCCAGAATGTAATAGAAGAAATCAAATTAAAGAAAATAAATTATTGTAAAAAATAAATGTATCTATTGACGTGGTTTATTTTCCATCGAAATGATAATTTTGCTCATGTTGGTACTCACTTAATAATATTCTCTGTCGATTATCTGCTGTTGCGTCCAGCAATAGTGTCGTCGGCTGTGCAAGGTGCAAGTCCAATGCTCTGTCATAAACAAACGAGTTTGTTTTGATAGTTCAGCATTGTTTCCCAACCAATGCTAATGCACTCGAAAATCATCCTTGCAATTCGGCATTGGTTGGGCAACAATACAGTTTGTTGTGATAACTCATCATTGTTGCCAATTAATGCTATTGCCCTCTGGCATGACCCAGTAACGACGACATGCTGACTTGGCGAGATGACCCTGAAGTTCCAAACAAACCAAGAGGTAAGCGACGAGTCTGTTTCGAAAAACTGAGAAAGGCGGTCATTTTCATTTTTAAACGGAAAAATTACTTTTGCAGGTCGTTAACATTTTCGTGATTTAAATATACGGAAGTATAGTTTTGTTACCTAAAGATACAAAATTTTAACATTGGCGCAGCCGGTAGGACCACCCAGACGAATGCGAATGAGGAATGAGTATCTCGAAATTCTTGGAAAATGTAGGTGACTACTGTTATCTGACTTGACCCGCCTACCTTTACCATATAGCATGCTATGAGAATTGCTCGTGGAGACCACAAATAGATTCTATGAAAAATGGTATTCTATTTCTATCTATCCCGGCGTCTCCACGAGCAATTTTTCATAGAATGCCATATAGCATGCTATGAGAATTGCTCGTGGAGAGCACAAATAGTATTCTATGAAAAATGGTATTCTATCTATTGCTCAGCTCATAGCTTGCTATCGATAGTATTCTATGGGGTGTGCTTTCTTTGTCTAACACATGTGTTTTTGTGTGATGCAAAAACTAGTATGGTTTGTGGTGTGATGACTATGGAAATAGTAAGCTATGAAATGCCCACCCTACATTTTATTGCATACTATCATTATTTCTTTCTATGAGAAATGACAGATGGCAATCTATGAAATATTGCTCGTGGAGACGCGGTGTTATTAGCCTAACAAGCTACATAACGTCACGTGAGTTCTTATTTGTCCTACAGACCATTTTGGCCCAAAATGAGTTATAAAAAATGCCATCTTATATTTTCGGCCATGCTCTTTCGATTGCTGCAATCAGAATTGATTTTGTCCTACAGACCAATTTTTTTCGATGAATTTTATGCTTATTTGTCCTAGGTATATCCATTTTTATATGCAGTAGGACACATTTTATACTGGAATTATAATACGTAAAGTTTGTGCTTAAATGTCCAATAGGTATCCAATGAAATATGGATATAGGACAAAATGTATCTGAACATTTTAATGCCCAAATCACACGTGCAGAATTCACTGCGCAGCACGATTAGAATACACATGTTCTTATGTGGTGAAACAAATGTAAATTCTGCAGCCACCGCAGCACTGCAACATGTCTCTATTTCTAAATCCACTGCATAGCACGCAGTGAATTAAATTAAGTAGACTTGGCAGCATCGAATTTTTAAATTCAGCTACTGATGCATACGAGGAAAAGAGAGACGGGAATTATTTGTCGTCTTTGTTTCACTCACATATTTTTCCCCTCATTGACAGCAACTGCTGCAAATTGAATTCTGCACATGTGTTTCATCTGCAGTACTGCATGCAGTGAAGCATTCAGAATTTCTGCACATGTGTTTTGGGCATAAGATTTGCACGTTTGTTTGCACTTTCAAGTACTACATGCCCCTGGGGTCAGATCACGTAAAATGAAAACGATCGAACGACATCGTTTCGACTATAGCAGTCTCTGTTTATTGCCACAGATATGATAGAGACAGCATGCGTGTAAACGATGTCGTTCAATCGTTTTTATTTTACGTGATCTGACCCCTGGGTAATCAAAACACTCAATAAGGGTATTCACTTAATCAAATAAATGTATGCAGCTCATAAATGTATAAATTTCTGCGGTGCTTTTAGTGAACACCCCTAGGAAATTGTCATTGCGTAAATCGCGTAAATCGACTGTATCTGGAATCACACAAACAATTCATATGACTGTCTCTCAAAGTTTGACATTTGTGATTTGCGTAATGTCGTTTTCGATTGGTAATCCAGAAGCGTCCGGAAGAACTCTTCGCGATTCTGAATTCAAATCCAGAAGCAAATTTCTCTTCTTTTCAGTAGAAGAACTGTCAATTGAGTGCCAATCGAACGCTTTCAGAAGCGCTTGGTACTCGGCGCCATAAAGCAGAACTGGCAGGATAAGGGCACACATTTCGTCCTTCAAGTTAGGAGTTGAACCCAGTTGTTTTGCCAAACCGAAGTAGAGTGTAATTCTTCGCCGGATCTCCACTATTGTGTCATACGTGGAGTTTATGTTTACTCCGAGGTGGATGAACTCCTTAACTACCTCGAAATTGTTGATATCAATAGTGACGTTTTGTCCTAAGCGGTGGACAGATGCTTGTTTGTTTGTTAATAGCATGTACTTAGTCTTGTCCTCATTTACTTCAAGCCCAAAGGATTTCGCCTGTTCTTCAATCGCCGCCGTGAAAGCCTTTATCACGGTATGCTGGGAGCGACCGATGATATCAATATCGTCCGCATACACTAGCACCTAAACGGACCTGTTGACGATAGTGCCTTCTTTGTTGACACATGCCCTGCGCACTATCTGCTCCAGTACGAGATTGAAGGAGTCGGATGATAGCGCGTCTCCTTGCCGAAATCCGGTGCGTGTTTGAAATAGTTCGGAGGAGCTACTTCCAAACTGCACGTTGCAGCGCGTGTTTTCCAGCGTCACGCGACACAGCTGGATCAGTTTTGCCGGGATTCCAAATTCGGCCATCGCCATATAGAGCTCCTGACGATGTATGCTTTCATATGCGGCTTTGAAGTCGATGAATATGTTGGTCTTTTCCAGGATTTGCCTCAGTGTGAAAATTTAGTCTATATAGTAACTTTGGTTTTTAATGTGTCCGCAATTGTATGGTCCAATATCCATTTCACTACTTTTTTTCAATGTTCAAAAACCATAAAATGCAAATTGCTTTATGTATGTTGGCCAAATACCCAATCTTTCCAAAAATATAAAAATCTCTTTGATTATGTTCAAAAAAAATAAGCAAACCACCACTTTTAAATTTAAAAACGCTCTCCTGAAAAGTTAGGCTATAGGTCTATAGGACAAATAAGAACTCGCGTGACGATAAGTACATACGATTGTCAGATCTTACAATATTGTCAGAAAAAAATATGTCCCAAATGTCTTACAACCGTCTGAACTCACAGTGAAGTAAAGTAAAGTAGAATTTTTAGTTGTTGTAATTACGTGCTGAAGATTCTACTTTAGGTACTTTACTTCACTGAGATAGATTGCCAATAACACAGGCCTAATGTCTGACAAGGCATAGACCAATTTTTCATATTCAAATATCTGACAACCGCGTAAACACACAATTTTCAACCTGACAACTTTGGTCAGAAAAGTCATCGGCCACGTTCCATTGACCACTAGATGACTAGCGGCATGCAAAACTCCATATAAAAAACACTGATATTTCAGCATTTGCGCTAGAGCTCTAGCACATTTTGTGAAATATCCTTTACTGGGAAATTTTTCAATCTAGCGCAAAATGAACTGCTTGATTGGAAAAAATAAGGAACTGTCAAAATAAAAGTGAAATATTTCCAATTTGGTGTAAAATGATAATTCAAAGTTCTATGTAAATAATATACCTACATCGTATTTGTTTGTTTAAATTATAGTGTATTAATAAATATGCGGCATAATGGCACAAAATACATTTTTGACTCTCATGAAGATGAAATAATACGAATTCAAATAGCTTCCAATGTCAATTTGCCGCTGCCACTAGCGCCAGTGTAATAAATTCTCCATCAGGGATATTATGTGCTAAACGACTAGCGGTCAATGGAACGGGGCCATTGTCAGACCGTTGTCACACTTTCATCTGACAATGGGCGTATTTTTTTGGGAATCTATAGCTAGCTCACTTTTACTTTTACATGCAAAACTGGTAAACTCACTTTTGGTTTTGGTATACTCACTTTTGGTTTTACATGCAAAACTGTTATACTCACTTTTAGTTTTGTTATACTCACTTCCCAAAAAAAATACGCCTAATAAAATAAGAATTTTTGACAAAATCTTACAACCACATTTTGTATTGTAGGTAGTTGGCTAAGTTGGTAAGCTCATTGTCAGAGCATTGACAGATCTGTCAATATTGTAAGATCTGACAATCGTGTCTACCTAGCTTTAGCTTAAGAATTAAACTCCAGCCGAATGTAACAAGTTCTCACTTCTTATATTCGCGTGGAACGCATTTAACTATTTTTGCTAACAATTTTGGTTCTGAACGCAGCCACACTACAAAAAAGTCTATTACCTTCATTTTGCATAAGAAAGTACCAAATTGTACCAGCTTAAAGTAAACTTACTGTTAATACGTCACAATTGTGACGTCCATAAATCTATTTTGAATTGGTCACTTTTTTCACCATACTACTTGACGTCTGATAAAATCGCTGAATTTTGCGAAACATCTGTGTAGAACACTTTTAACGCTGCTCCGCGTAGAATTTCTCGAATTGGAAAGTTCAATCTTTAAATTTTCAGTTAGTTTTAAAACAATTAAGAAATTGTCACATTAAAAACCAATAACGAATTACTACATATTTCCATAGAAATGAGTTCCAAATCGTACTTCGAAGATCCTGAAGAGGTTGGTGGGAAACTTGCCAGAAAAGCCAAGGATTCGCCATTCATGGTAATGGGTAAGTGTATTTGAAAGTTTCACCAACGCAAATGTTTTATTCGCGTGTGCAATATATTAAGTTCAAGATCAAGAACAGATTGAAAACGAATCACAAGACTCCTAACCTTGACCTTTGTGGTACTCCTCGTGTTCTTATGACTAGTGCTTTGGGTAGCTTTCATCCCGAAATCTATTCGATTATCTAATAAAAGGTAGTTCGCTATCAGTATGTTCGGAAGGCAATAAGTGAGAAATATGACGTAATATTTTTCAAGTCATTAGACAACTTGTGAAATCTTTGAATAATTTTGTAGCGGATAGATGGAGGGCATTCATAACAGTAATTTCGATATTATGTACCTACATAATTGTAGTTTACCCTTTGTTAGAATTACTTATAACGATGACACTCGTTAGACATGGTTCATGAAGTCTGCGGACCTTTCAGTGGATAGGTATATGCCAGTTAGGTATAAATCCAAACGATTTCACGGAAACTTGGCTCCTAAAACTTTGGCCTTCGTCAACTATTTTAAGAAATCGTAAAAACTAGCAATTCGTTGAAAATGGAAAATTTTTCTTTTGTTCTCTGTCAGCTGTTTCTCCTCACTGACTACGTCATTTGTGATTAGTTGAAGAAACAGAATGATGAATAATAATTAGCATAAGGTATTTAAATTTGTTGGTGCCCAGGTCCACATGTAGGATAACTCGATGCCTCAATTATTTTGTTTAGTTCTTTTCTTGATAAAAGTAGATTTGCTTTTTTACATAGATTTATGTATTGGCTGCTGTCCATCAATTGTATCTTTAAATCTGTTTTAAATGCATATCCGTAGATAACTTCATGTGTTTATCATGTTGTCAGTTGTGTTATCTGCAAAAAAAAAAATATTGCATAAGTGAGTGGCATACGTGATATATAGACACATTTTTGTTTTGAACTTTTATGTTTTTAAAGAATATGCAGCTTACACAATTCATACTTCGATTAGTCATACCTACGTCTAATAAACTAAACATTACATTTATTTTATCTAGATGTTCTATCAGACTTGTTGATAAATATACTATGGGGCTGCAGTTATAATTGTTGCTTAACCGCAAATAAGTAATGACATTATTGTTTGCTGTACCTACGCATGGTTTTTGAAAAAGCTGGATTAGCAATGGAGCAAAACAGCAGTCTTCTCAAGTCTGCTGTTTTGTTCCATTTGGAGTAATTAGACGGTCCGAAGCTTCAATCAAAAATTGTGTTACGTGGTCGTCATCCGTAAGCATTTCATCCGCCCGCTCCCCATCGGAGTGATAAAAATTATAAAATTTCGAAAATAGATTTCGAAATGGTAATTTTGGCGTTTTGGTGTATTTGTTGCAGTACAGCAGCAGCGACGACCTTGATGGCAGTTCGATGCCACCACGACAGCGCCATGCTGTGTGGGCAAAAAGTGAGCCTAAGCTTTGTGCGAATAAGAATTTCAAGATTTTTTTTTTAACTACAATTGTATTTCCACGATACAGATCTGCTTTGAGGTGTTGCAAAAAAATCGAATCAACGGTCATCCGCACAAACAACATCGGGGAAAAAGGTGTCACTCGACGATACTAGAAATTCGTGCAGTGTCATATGTGTGCCGGCTCCGAAAATGTCGGTCAGTCAGAGTTAATAGCAATGAAAGGAGGTTACTGGATGACACAAAAATCGTGTATCTGCAGGTCATCCGACGTGCCATGTTTCGCAAGTGTCGGGTTTGGTAGCATTACTAGTACTTTCATAATTAAGTTAGGTTAGTGGGTTGGCAAGACAGGTTAGACAGGAGAAATCTTAAGCTGTCACACTTAGATCGTCGAATATCCATTGTGATACCCTAGGAGTTTATGACTCCCACACTATGAAAATCTATGAAAACCTACGAGGTTATAATGGTTAACGAGGGATTTACAAATTTAAGCAGGTCATCCTCGAAACGTAACTACCGAAGATTATATTTCTTATGTGTCAGAGCTCAGAGCGTTGGGCAATGGCAAAGAGAGTGTGGCGTGTCCTCATGCACCTACTAGTCATTGCATCCTCTGCACAGGTCATCCGTGCTGATTCCCATTCTCTTAGTACTTTTAATCTTTCGGAATTGAGAGCAAACATTTCTACTTATATCAACACTATTAAAGCACCGAATGTAATTTTGTTCAAAAACATGAAATCTTATAATATTTTGTGAAATTGTGAAATACATATAAATAATTGGCTCTAATTAAATTAGATTCACATAAGAGTCATGTCTAGTTTTTGGAGTTAATGTTACTAAGCTTACGATAGGGTTCATTGTATTTCATCATTCGGATGGGTATATTAATTTCATTAATTAGTGAACTATCGATAGAGTTGAAACAAAACATCGATGACATATTTCACGGAACTCCTATAATTGATTACAACAGTTTTTTGGATTGTAAGTAATATTTTCCTTAGTGGACTTACCAAATTAATGGCTTAGTTTTAGTATGCCAATGTTCAAGTGGTTAACATCGACCATAACCCATTTCTTTTTCGTTTTCATTCCTGACGTGTGATCGTAGAACTACGGTCGGAATGCAAACGTCGGTTTGTGCATTCATCACTTCTTTCTCGAAATCCAGGCTATTGTTATTGACTTCATTGCCTACGGCTACGGGGCACATTTTTAATAGCAATCGTTTTTCTGTAATCCACCTCCTCTTCATTCTCCGACAAACACACAGTAATACAAAATCCACACCATTTTTTTATAGGTAATAGTATACAGGGTGTCCCAATTAAGAAGTATAATCCTTTAAGCGAAGATTCCTGAAGTTCTGCCGAACAAAAAATTTTATGGCAGGGGAGGGGGGTCTATTTTCATCGTGTTTCCCGTTATAGCCCATCAAATTAAGTGACCTTTAATTTGAAAGTGTTACCACTTAAAACGCTATAAACTATTATAGGTACAAATATTTTTTGTGCATTTTGAAAAGACAATTTAGTAGAGCATACAAGTCTTAAGCACTTCGGAAGCATCTGTGCAGTTACAAAAAAATGATGGCTCCTTAAACTCAAAATTTTGAAAACTTGTTGTTACATTTTTTTACTTAAAATGTTTTTTTCTCAAAATAATTACTAAATAAATTTTTGTTTTTTATGAAATGTTTATCCTTGAGAAATTTTCTAAAAATTATGTTAAGCAACTTTTTTACGTACGATCAACAGAAGTTGTAGTAGATAAAAGTCGTTTTTTGTCAGACAAATAAGACTCGATATTTCTCTAAAATAAGGTTTTTCCTTCATAGCACCCCAGAATAAAAGATCCATGGGTGTTAAAGTAAGGAGATCTGGGTGGCCAAGGATTGGGGCCAAATCGACCAGTCCACCGTTCATTAAAAGTATGGTTAAGGATTGGATTTACCATGCTGCTACTGTCACAAGGTGCTCCATCTTGTTGAAAAAACATCGCTCGTCACTGAAAAAGAAGAACATCTCCAAGGAGGTTCGGCAATCGTTCTCTAAGAAATTCAAGGGAATTAACTGTTTGTGGAAGAACGTGCGGGCCTACGAAAGTGTTTTCAAACATTTACGCTAAACCTCCTTTGAAATAAGCACACATTTTGAAGAAGTTGTTCACAATAATTAAATTCTTACCTTTGAAAGGATGTAGTGCGTATTAAATGTGGATTGGGGTCTGACCAATGTTGCAAATGGTGGAGGTTTGTAGATTTGTAACTTTGTTTGTGAATTGCGCTTCGTCAGTCCACAGAATTTTCTTGAGGAAGTGTCCGTCTTCCGTCTGTTTGCGCAGTAGCCACAGGCAAAATTCCACTCTTCTCTCCGCATGTCCTGGTTGTATATCCTGTACCGCTAAATGGAAAGGGTGTAATCTATTGCTATGTAGAGTTCTGTGAATCCTGGTTTTGGGAAGTTACAATTAAACAGCTAGTCCTCGGACCTGACTAAAGGCTTAACTTCCACAGCACGCAAAATCCCACCCTCTTTTTCTGCCGCCTCTGCGGCTGAACGTCGTTTTTTTTTTCGAGGAGCTCACAGGGTATCAACAAGGCGCTGATACGTATCAGTACCCGGCTACATGGTGTACTACGATTTGGGTATCGGCGTTGGACTCCTATCTTGCCAACGAAGCGTTTCCATGGCAGAACTCGTTTACAAACACTATTTCCGCGTAATCACGTTTTCAATACATTTTGTGGAGATCAACTTATCAATGCTTAAGACTTGTATGCGCTACTAAATTGTCTTTTCAAAATGAACAAAACAATTTTTGTACCTCTAATAAATAGTTTAGAAGTTATAGCGTTTTAAGTTGTAACACCTCCAAATTAGAGGTCACCTACTTTGATTGGCTATAACGGGAAATATGATGAAATAGACCCCCCTGCCATACAATTTTTTGTTCGGCAGAACTTCAGGAATCTTCCCTTAAAGGATTATACTTCTTAACTGGGACACCCTGTATATGTAAATATTTGACGCTACACGAAAATATGACGTTTTCTTTAAATTTGTCAAGCAGTCTTTTTTTCCATTGTTTCCTGGAGGGAAGCCACCTTTAAGATATTCCAATTTTCTTGGTGTGTCAGACTCCTATTGACTAAACTCCCCCTCTCCATTTGGTTTCTTCAACAGCCCACCGAAATTACTATTCGTACTACTTCGGTGCCCGTTTTCCTTCTACCTCATATTTCCTGTTCTTTTATGAGGGTGTGCTCTCGTTTTCTACTCTCTTATTGGTTTTGACCACGGTTTCGATGAATGATGATACTCGATTCAAAGCATCTTCACTCTCGATCAGTTCCCCAATGATATTTTCGAAGGAGATGTAACCTATCTCCAATTTCTGGTGCTATCTTGTCACAGTCCACCTACTGCACGTGAAGAAAGTATGAAAAGTGTTGTCCACCAGTGTGTCGTCTTACTGGCAAGTCGCAATGTCTACTTTCCGCATCATGTGTAGGTATGCATTAAAATATCCGTATCCGTGCTTTCGTTTTTTGGTGGGCTGTTTTGCTTCTGTGGCTAAGAGGTCAGAGGTCACTTCTGCAATGACAAGAGCGGCTGGTTCCAATACCGTGCGGTAAGAACGTACCTACAGAAAGTGCAATTCATGTTGAACTCTATAGGTACAACTTTTTTAGTTGTATGTTTTATACTTTTGAAGAAAATCGAATCAGAATTCGATTCGAACGTAGCGGGCGGCCCGGTTTATTTGCTGTTAAGTGTAGTTTTTTTTTATTCACCACGAAAGTTAAGCTACATTTCGTCATGGAACTTAACTCGAGTTCGTTAGAAGCGCCAAATATTTGGGCCTGAGATTGGACAGGAAACTTTTATGGAGAGAAAATAATGCCGAAGGCGCCAGGAAATTCCTAGTGACTCTATACTCCTCTGAAAGGCCTGTCGGCACTGGATTGGACATCACGCGCGCATTGAGGACATCTGCAACCGCCGCGCCGCTTTACAAATCATGTTTAACTTACTTCCCCTAGACATCGTCAGAACTATCAAGACTAGGCTCCTCTAGCGTGGATAGTATAAGTCTGCATAACGTGAAGGCACTACTATCGTACGCTATACAAATAATTCATGCGGATGCAGCAGGCAATGCAACTCAGAGATGGAAACATTTAGGATACTGCGATACTGCTGGGCTCAACTGGCCAACTCTGGACACAAAAAGATCCAAGGCTTAAAAGATCTAGCATCTCGAAAGTCGTTAATGTCACCTCCGGGCATTGCATATTAGGCAGACACACATGACTTGATGTTAAAGAGATCTTCATCCATCACTCACTTTCTTTCCATCTGCCCTGCCCCTAGACAATTTAAGAAAAGCCTTCTTGGCAAACTAAATTTTTTGATAATGATCTCAGTGATCTAGGTAACACCAGCACGGCTAACATTCTTAGCTTTTTAAATGGCAACAAGTGGCTTGCATTAGTAGCCAGAAAAGGAATCATTCCCCAAATAGACTTATTAATCCAGTTTGCATGTAAGTCCGGTTAGGTTAGGTTAGGTTTAAGGATTGGCAGAGCAGGGTAAACTCTGCTGTACCACACTTATGTCGTTTTCCATTGGGACCATCAGATTTTTATTTCGGATCTCAGATTTTTCGTGGTGAATGGAACATGAAAGCAGATTGATCTGCTTTTGTAAATGTATTAGTGCGTTATTTGACAGTACATCAGCTGTGCAAATTGTTTTCGTTTGTCGATGGAAACATACGAACTTCATATGAATAATCATATCGACGAAGAATCGAAATCCACAGATGACGAGGAAGAAGAAGAAGATGCCGAAGATGATAGTAATTGCTCCAAAATTAAGTCCATGTCCATTATTTACGTTTTTGTTCTGAATAATAGCTTTTCGTAACATTGTTTTAAAAACAAACAAATGAATGACGTAAAACAGCTGTGGAAGGTATATTGGTATTAGTGAGAGTATGTGTAAAATCTCGAAAATTATCGAGATCTGCAAAAAGTGATCCGAATCAAAAAAAAGATTGATTTTTTGTCCCAATGGAAAACCACATTAGGTTCTTGTGGTCCCATTGTGATGCCTTTTAGATGGGGGTTAACCGTTAATGTTAGGGATGGTTAGCCTCATGTCCCTTCTTCTAGTAATTACTCGACGCAGTCAAGCCACCCTGATATCCTCAGAAACCTGTAAAGATCAGGGGTCAATAACGTAAACAAAAAAAAAAACGATTGAACGATATCGTTTTCATACATGCTGTCTCTTTCATGTCTGTGTCAATAAACAGAGACTGCTATTGTCGAAACGGTCAGAAAGTTCTTGTAGGTCATGGAAGTAATGACTTGCAAGTTTTCTGTTCCTCAAGTGACCGAGACTCGAGCAGTGACAAAGGAAGTGAGGTGTGTCCTCATGGTCCTCTTCGTCTCCGCAGCCTCTACATCTACTGTCATCATTGAGATTTAGCTTCATTGTATGGTTTCTTAGGAAGTTATGACCTGTTAGAGCCCCAACCAACTTGAACAGCGATGACCTGTCAAACTGTAGAAGTTTGATTGTCCGGCCACTGTTATACTTCCGTGATATTTCACAGGTAGTTAGTCCTTCCCACCTGTTGTTGGTTCGTAAACCGTGGATGTAAGCCCGGTTACAATTGAGCTAGTCCTAAACATTGAATAGGGTTTTTAGATCCTCCCCTCCTGAGAAATAATTGTGCCATTCCTCCAAGTTCGTAATTTGTAGGCAAACTAGTTTGTAAATTGTAATAGGATAAAAGACGTTATTGATCTTGCTTTGCTTAGAACAGTCTAGAGCACTGACCCTATAGAAGCCACATTAAACGAGGTATCCATCTACCTCGCATTTTCCGTTCGAAGCTAAGAGTATATTCAGCCGCCTTTGCCACTGTAAAAAAAACTATCCCTACGGTCATTACTTTTATTATTATTAAATGTTCTTCTTTTTTTTTAATTTTTTCAGGTTTGGCTGGTTTTGTTGCGGCCGGCCTCTGGGGTGCATATAAATACAAGACCCGTGGTACCATGAGCACCAGTGTGTTTCTAATGCAACTTCGTGTTGCCGCTCAGGGTACTGTGGTCGGTACCTTGACACTTGGACTCGCATACGCCATGGCAAAGGAATATCTTTTCGATAAGAAGAAAGAAGAGTAATAATTGTTTTTTTTTTCTACGCTTAAGTTATACTACAATTCTAAATAGTTAATTAAAAACAAAAATGTTCGACCAGAGGTTTTTAGTACAACTTTTTAATTATTCATCGCATTCATGTACATACCTATTTGTTTTCATTTACTTTACCTTTTGTGTTTTTTTATGTTTATTTTCAGTTTGACCATTCAAAAACCAATTGGCCACTAGTAGGAAATACTTAGCGTTTTCATTTTAAATTCCGTAACATAAACGTACATTAAAAAAATTATATAATAATAAAGGAAATAAATTGAAAGTCCACCACAACCAACTTGAACCCAAATGGGTAAACATATATATTTATTTTTGTGAAACTAAACTATTAATGAAATAAGTAAATGTTGCTGTTGTGTTGCCTGTGATAAATGACTAAAAAAAATAGTAAATACAAAATCGTACAACCTACGAATTAAAAAAAGAAAAAAAAACGAGATATGTGTATATTTCATTTTATTTATTTAATAGAACAATAAAAGAAAACTATCAATAAAACTATGTATTCCTCTTTACGACAAGACCATATTGTTGTTTCGAAATGTTTGAATGGTCATATGAATATATGTGAATAGCGGCGCCCTACTGTTGCTTATGGCACATCAGAATGCCTGTTAGTCACATACACTACTTCCTCGATAGCAATATTGGTACCGTAGAAACTAGATAGGTGTTACTTCAGGAACAATGTTCGGAAGTTTTACCAAAAGGTAAAAAGATCGTGCCGTGTAGAGATGAACAAGGACAGCCGGTGTTAAGGACATGGAAAAACCATTTCTGCAGACTGTTAAACGGCGAAGCCGACACAAATTCCGCTGTCAGGCGGAAATAACCATTCAACCTGGGCGATGAAAGCCAAGACTTCCGTTCACCTGACCAAAATGAAGTGAGGATAGCAATTTCCAAGCTGAAGTCCTACAAGGCTGCTGGACCGGACGGCTTAACTGTCGAGCTTTCCAAGGCAGGTGGAGATGGGTTTGTAGAGAGCATACACTAACTCGTCTTCAAGATTTGGTCAGAGGAAAGTATGCCTGATGAATGGAGCCTTGTTTCCCTATATACAAGAAAGGATACCCTCTAAACTGCGCCAACTATAGAGGCATCAGTCTCCTTAACATCGCTTACAAGATCCTGTGCGCTGTACTGTGTGAACGCCTAAAACCATTTGTCAACGAACTGATTGGACCCTATCAGTGCGGTTTTAGGCCCGGTAAGTCTACAACCGACCAAATATTCACACTACGGCAGATCCTGGAGAAAACCCAAGAAGTCCAAATCGATACTCACCATCTTTTTATCGATTATGCTGCTCCGTAAAGGTCGGAAACAATCTCACCGAGACCTTTGATGTCAAAAAAGGATTTAGACAAGGTGATGCGCTGTCATGTGACTTTTTCAACATCATACTTGAGAATATTGTGCGAAACTCGCAAGCCAACACCAGGGGCACAATTTTCCAAAAGTCTGTGCAACTACATGCATACACACACAATATCGACACATCGGACAGAAACTCACGATAGACAGCAGCTTTAACTTTGAGGTAGTTCGGAACTTTGTCTACCTCGGCTACGCTAATAACTCTGAATATGACATCACATCAGAAATCAAGCGAAGAATTAGACTGGCCAACCGCTGGCTGTTACTTCGGCCTAAGAAGGCAATTGATTTGTTAGGCCTTGCCGAGAAACACCAAGGACACTCTATATAAGACCCTCATCATCCCAGTCCTGCTTTATGGCGCAGAATCATGGACGTTATCAAAGGCGGATGAAGATCTCCTTGGTCGTTTCGAATGCTTAATTCTTCGAGTGATTTTAGGTCCCGTTTGCGTTGACGGAGGAGATTTAACAACGAACTCTACGAGCTATACAGCGACATCGACCTGTTCAGAAAAGTACGCATCGGTCGTCTATGATGTCCAGGACATGTAGAGCGAATGGACACCAACGCTCATGCCCAAAGAGTCTTCGATTCCAGCCCGGAGGGACAACGCAGTAGAGGAAGACCTCGCCTTAGGTGGCCCGCAGAAGTGGAAGGGGACCTCAACCAACTTGGAGTGCGCAACTGGAGGCTGTTAGCCAAAAAACGTGCTAACTGTGGAGGAGTGTTGGTTGAAGCACAGGTCCACCCCGGACTGTAGCGCCACCTAAGTAAGTATGAACTAGTCTATTTGTCGTAGGTTTTTCATCGAAGATTGTGACCATATGAAAGCATTTACATACAAAATGTGCCAACAGACCCAACAAAAAGTTTCAGGTAGTGAAATCATAGATTTCTGCTTAAAAAACCAACACATTCATTAATTTTCAATGTCCCGCTTATCCATTAAATGGGTCGCGGGTATAGGTTGCTCAAGTTGTCCTCCATAACTCTCGATTATCCGCCATTACATTTAAATCATCAAAGGCAATCCACATACGGGTAGAGGTAAGATTATGGACTTGATCTAACCACCTCATTTTGGGTCTACCGAGAGGACGCCTCACTAATGGTACGGATTCCATAGCACGTCTTGGGGCCCTGGTTGGGGACTTGCGGTTAACGACTAAATCACCGAACTATGGACCGCTCCGTCCGAAGGAGTAGCTGCTCGACATTGAATTTTTCACATATTCTGGTGTTCTTTATATGATCCCGGGGGATCACACCATACAACGAAGGAATCACATTTCGGCAGTTTCTATCCAAATCTCAAGAGTTGGAACAAATACAGAATTAAAAATTGACAATTTAACTTTGCCACCAAGACGTTTCGACTGGTTCAGAATAATAGGCTGTTTCAATATTGAAATACCAAGAAAAAACAAACGAAGGCTGCTCATGACACAAACGCCATCCTTCTGTATGGATCCGAAATATGGACAGATGCACTCAAACAAAAGAAGTACAGAAAACAGATGGCAGCAGTACAGAGACCTGCGCAACGCAAGTTCTTACCGCACTGTATCACAACCAGCCGCTCTCATCGTTACAGGGGTGACACCCATTGACTTCTTATCCTCAGAAAGAAAAATCATGTACGAGAAGAGAGCGGAAGTAGGAGCTGAAGCTCACCAACAATCTATGGCAAGTCAAACACTGAAATAAGAGGTAGATGGACCGCCAGGCTGATCAGAGACGTTGCAGACAGAGCGAAAATGCGGAAAAATAAATTATTACGCCACGCAGTTTCTAACCCGACACGAATATTTTAATGCATATCTACATACCAGCTTTTTATACTTTCTTCACGTGCAGCAGGTGGCCGACGGTTACATCTCCCTTAAAAATATCATATGGAAAATGTTCGAGAGTGAAGACGCTTGTAATCGAGTATCATCCTTCATCAAAACCAAGAAAAGAGAAGACACACTGAATAAGTTGAGCAGTCACATTGACCTTGCAAGAAAAAGTTAAATTGATTGATTCAGTCATACATCTCGAAAAGGTGCCAATTAGTTCCATTGCCAAGTACAAATGAATTACACGGCCACCAAATTTAGTCGAAGAGACGGTGACTTTGAACTTCAAAAGACTAAAATTATACCCACCCATCATTTGCCTCAATCGGATGGGAACTTGCCATACTTCTGAAACAAAATTTTGCTAAAATTCAATAAAAACACACGCCTTTAAGTTTTAAGCTTGTTATATTTAAACGTATGTTTATACATTATAAATGTATTTATACAACTGGAGCTGTGGTGGTGGCAGCTTGCTCTTCCTTGATGCGATCCTTCTTGAGTGGTCCCATGAAAGCCAACTTGTCGGCGGCAGACTGGAAACGACCATGACCCATTTTGGATGATGTATCGATGAACTTCAGCTTGATTTGTTCCAAAGCAACACGGCTGGTGTGCACCAACAGCGACTTACGCAAAGTAATGACGCGTTTCTTGGATCCAATGCAGCAACCCTTAAGCATAACAAAGTCATTGTTAACTTCACCGTAATGTGGGAAGCCACCCATTGGGGTGATGCTCTTGTCGGTCAAATCGTATTCAGTTGACGCGTTGTTCTTGATGACCTGCAATAGAAATAGAATGTGATTAAAAAAACTGGTCATCTTCAAACATGTTCTGAATGAAAAACTGTAGTCAGTCCTATCATTTAGATATCATGTTGGTATCAAAGAAATATTGAAAATTATGATGTCGGTACTTGAATGAGTATCATCACACCAGAAAATAAAAAAATCAATTTTGCGATAAGCTTACCTTGCCATCCTTGGTGTGGATTCCAGCACCGATGCGGTAGATCTTCTTGTTGATCTCGGTACGGTGATGGTAACCCTTTTGACCGGCACGTGCAACAGTGAAGGACACACGACTTGGATGCCAAGCTCCAATACAAGCAACCTTACGCAGACCCTTGTGCGTCTTGCGGGGCAGTTTCTTTGTGTGCCAACGGCTGGTCACACCCTTGAAACCCTTACCCTTGGTAACGCCGACGCAATCAATGACTTCGTCTTGTCCGAAGACATTGGATACAGGGACGGCTTGCTCCAAGTGTTCCTTGACCCATTTAACTTTGTCTTCAATGGTACCACCGTTCAATTGGATTTCCATGATATGAGCCTTCTTTTGGCGTTGCTTGATCAAACGGATCTAAGGATGAAGAGATACAAGTTAGCAAATCAAATGAACAAACGAATTTTTTGGGAGAGATCTGTCCGTGATATGGTTTAACTGTACGATAATAGCCAGAAAGGCTACGCACAGTTAGTGGAATATATCAAGAATCGCCACCCGAAGGGCAATTTGCTCTACGACGTTACGGAAGAACTGTGCATTGACAATCACAGCGTGTCCGTTTTTTAGGTCACCACGCCACAAGCGTTCAGCCCATCTCCGAAGAGTCGAGCCTACTAGCAAGTTTTGCAATGCCAAGGACGTCGCGCAATATTTTACAAATTTTCGTTTGATAACTCACCTGTGAATGAGCAATGACGCGGATGACCTTGCAGTAACGGACCATCTTCCTGAAGTCATTCTCAATGCTCTTCTTGCCGACATCATCGGTCCACTTCTTACTGGCCTTGGAGAAAGCCTTCTTCTTGCTCTTGTACCTATTTGTTCCGAACACACGAAGAAAGTACATAATTTGAGTCCAATACGAATTGATAATTTCTGATGTAATGAACAAGGCCCCACACGTGTTCCAGTCTGAGAGACAAGCTAGAGTTCGACAAAAGAGAGAAAAGGGAGCAAACCTCATCGCTGCACAGAGTGCAACGAGCGGAGATTACACTCCCACGCCGTGCTCGCTAATTGCAAGAAATAGTCACAACATCTCAAAGATGAGTACTACACGCTCACACGACTACATATTGCAGAAGCCCTCTCAAATTGATCGAAGAGCTTTAGTTATTCTCATTAGTTATGTAACAAAATGAAACGTGATAGGATTGCGGTATGCACAATTTGCTTTTGGATTCGCATCAGAAGGAAGGCAGCAGAGATGGTACAGGTAGTATCGTCATAGGACTCAGATACCATCTTTCATCATTAGGAATTCAAGCAAAAGTGCAACCATACGTAATAGGAATGGAAATAAAATATGAATAAGAAATGCTTACCAGTTCTTGTAGAAGCGACGACGGCATTCTTCTGACAAATGCTGGGCCCAAACATTGACCAAAGCACGCAGACCAAATGGAGTCTCGATGTAGCCGACAGCTCCAACAACCATCATTGGTGGAGTTTCCAATACAGTTACGGCCTCTACGACCTCCTTCTTGTTGATCTCTATAAATGATATAAAGAACGTGTTGAATAACTGCTTGCAAAATGATTAAATCGTTTCTAATGTGATAAAAGTCAGTCCGCCCTAGTTGAGTTTAATCACGGTTGAATCATTTGTTTCTAACCATAAATTTTTAACTTTTTATCATCAGAACAGATTTAGTATTTGATTTACGTAAATTTTACGACACTTACTTGATCCTGGACGGTCGGCCTCACGAACAATGTGGGTCATACCGGCTTTGTAGCCAACGAAACATGTTAGATGCACTGGCTTTGAGGCGTCATCCTTGGGGAAAGCCTTCACCTTACCACGGTGCCTTGTCGACCTCTTCTTGGGGTAGAAGGCCATGGAACCATGGCGAGGCGCCGAAAATTTACGATGAGACTAGAAAAGGACACGAGAAATTTGTTAAATTCTATTGAAAATGCCATTTCAAAGGTTAGGTCAAACACGTGGAATTTCTTTAAAATTCGAGCACAAAATCAAAAGCAAATCACTTATTTACAAGCAAACTACTAATTCCAAGTTGACTTAAATGAAAATATATGTATGTTAAGATTTTCTTAAACACATCAAATAAACTAAAAATTGAATAATTTTCTCACCATTCTAAATTAAATACAACGCGTCCTATCACTTCAGACGACGATGAAAGAAAGACAGAATGGCGACCGATTTTTCATGAAGCCAGCTCGATGTTCTGTCATTTCTAGTTGTTCAGAATGATGGCTACGTATTGTTTCCGGTAGCCATTTTTCTGAACAACTTGAAGCTGAAAACACATGAAAACTTCATGAGTTTACACATAGGTGGAACTGCTAGAAATATTATGGGAAAATGTGTATGGTTAAATATAGTTTTCCAAAGTCGATGCCATTAAAGGCCTTCGCAAATCATAGCCTTAATTGTCCTCGGATAATTTTCTGACACTTATGAAAGTCTTGAAAGAAAAGTTCCCCAGTCTTAAAACAAAGATTTATCGAATTTTACGCTATTAATTAATTAAAGTTCAGCGTTTTATTTCCTCTTCAACATTCTAGCAAAACTCAATCAAAAGAAAAAATTAGTCTATTTTAATTATTATCTTGATCCCGGAGCAGGATAATTTTTTGACAACTGAAAATTCGTTTTCCACCTCGATAGTGTCAGAAAATTATCCGAGGATAATTCTTTAGCCCAATTGAAACACGGCCTTAATAGAATTTAAGGTGTCGTGGACGAATAAACTACAATAACCTATAGACATTAGGTCTGTTTTTTTCCTCATTGATCTCAGTGAAGTAAAGTAAAGTAGGATTTTCAACACGCAATTACAACAACTGCACCCAATTTGACACCACTGAGATTCACACAAGCTATTCATTTCCAGCAAGACCAACTTTGGAGCATTCTTCAATTCTGAACACCAGAATGATACACAATATGTGTCGGCTGTGGTGGGTGTAAAATGCATAAAGTGCATATATTTTAAACAAATTTCAAAATAGCAATGAATATTACGGAAAGTAATAAAATACTAAATATTTTCTGTTTTTATTTAAGTTGTACTTTGGTAACAAAATATATAGGCATATATTATATACACCTATACTTATAATAATTGAAAATAAGTATGTTATATTTGATGTTATGTCATTATGGGATACATTTTTTGTAATAGTACATCCTCACATTTTGTATTCCCTATTGATTTTTTAACTGAAGTAGATTATGTAATGAAGGCATTATTTACATACTCTTTTTTTTAAATGAAAATCATTCGATTTCAGGCAACTGACATTCCAACTTTTGATTTCGATGGAGATTCGATTTATTTGTTAATTTCTCCGCACATTCTCATATGTTTTTTCGACTGAAAATTTGTGATCTAAATCTTTATTTAAAAAAAATGTTTACAGTCAAATTTATATAAAAAATATAAAATTGGAAGCAACATTTGTTCGTCTTATGGTAAAAAATTTGAAATGTAAATAATCGCATGTCGCAATCAAAATGAACAAACCAAGGACAATTTAAAATGTTAATTTATAATTTATTTAATTTTTATTGCGTTTTTCTGTTCAATTTGATTGTTTCTTTCTCCAAGAATATATAAAGGCCATCTTTTCTCAAAATTAAAGTCAAAACCAACGGGCAATCTGACAGTTATAATAGGTCTGTTTTTTTCCTCACCTATCTCAGTGAAGTAAAGTAAAGTAAGAAAATGTGCAAAAAAACAGTCCCCAACTGGTCCCCAACCACTTTTCTGAACAGACGGTTTTACCCATGAAAAGTAAACAGCTGGCATTGCTGTCAAAATGGCCATCAATGAAAAATTCAATTTCAAAATCAAATTCCTTCTAGAAAACTGAATAATTAACCTTTTAGCGCAAAAAAAAATAATGATTATAAATTTCTACAGAATATTTATTTTTCTGCTTACTTTTTTTCTCTTGTATGGTCAAAATAAAATCGCGAATTATTGCCAAAGAAAAAAAAAAAGCAAAAACACACGCGGGTGTGTTTATTAAGTGAGTCCAAAAGAGTATTCACGCAAATTCTGAGATTCGATCGAATCGAGTATTCCTCGAATTTAAAACTTTCACTCTAATGAAGTTCTCACAATCTAAATTTTGGGGGAAAGAAGTTCATTACCAAATGATTTCATTGTATGATTTTTATTTCGAAATCGGCTGTATAAATATTTTAACTGTCAGACTGCCAGTTGGTTTTGACTTTAATTTGAGAAAAGATGGCCTTAAATATATGTTCTTGGAGGAAGAAACAATCAAATTGAACAGAAAAATGCAATAAAAATTAAATAAATGAGCATTTTAAATTGTCCTTGGTTTGTTCATTTTGATTGCGACATGCGATTATTTACATTTGAAATTTGTTGTCCATAAGACGAACAAATGTTCTTCCAATTTTATATGTTTCATGTAAATTTTACTGTAAACATTTTTTAAATAAAGACTTAGACCACAAATTTTCAGTCGAAAAAACACATAACATTTAACTGAATGCAATCGAAAATGAGAATGTACAGAGAAATTAACAAAAAAGGAATCTCCATCGAAATAAAAAGTTCGAAAGTCAGATGGCTGAAATCGAATGATTTTCCTTTAAAAAAAGAGTATGTAAATAATTCCTTCATTACATATCTACTTCAGTTAAAAAATCAACAGGGAATACAAAATGGGAGGATGTGCTATTACAAAAAATGTATCCCATAATGACATAACATCAAAGATAACACACTAATTTTCAATTATTATAAGCCTAGGTGTATATAATATATAACTATATATTTTGCTAACAAAGTGCAACTTAAATAAAAACAGAGAATATTTAGTATTTCCGTAATATTCAGTTGCTATTTTGAAATTTGTTTAAAATATATGCACTTTATGCATTTTACACCCACCACAGCCGACACATATTATGTATCATAAATGGAGGCACTCTGTGAACACATCCAAATGTCAACATCAAATGTGTTCCCCTGGTGTTCAGAATTGAAGAATGCTCCAAAGTTGGTCTTGCTGGAAATGAATAGCTTGTGTGAATCTCAGTGGTGTAAAATTGGGTGCAGTTGTTGTAATTGCGTGCTGAAAATCCTACTTTACTTTACTTCACTGAGATCAATGAGGAAAAAAACAGACCTAATATTACAACTGATTTCGAAATAAAATCATATACAATGAAATCATTTTTGGTAATGAACTTCTTTCCCCCAAAATTTAGATTGTGAGAACTTCATTAGAGTGAAAGTTTTAAATTCGAGGAATACTCGATTCGATCGAATCTCAGAATTTGCGTGAATACTCTTTTGGACTCACCTAACAAACACACCCGCGTGTGTTTTGGTTTTTTTTTCTTTGGCAATAATTCGTGATTTTATTTTGTCCATACAAGAGAAAAAAAGTAAGCAGAAGGAGTGAATATTCTGTATTGAAATTGATAATCATTAATTGGCACGAGTACGATAACTACGGCGCCCAAAATTGATAACGGTATTTTGTAGAGGGGGTAAATACAAGCATTTTTTACTATGGGAGGGGGGGTCTATCTGGCTTCGTTTAGGCGGGAGGGGCAATTTAAAAAAAATAATACTTAAAATTAAAAAAAAATGTTTTATGCTGATTTTTTTTCAATGTTGAGCAAATAGATACTTAATTTGTTTGTAGTTTTTACTGCCTAAATCAATTCTTAATCGAACACTCAAAACCAGTTTGATTTATGTCTTATAATTTTTGAGAAAATTGAAAATTACTTTTAATGTTGCTCCGCTTAGAGTACAAATTGCTACCCTTGCGCCTTGAAATGCGTATGCAACCCCCCTGCTTGGGGTCACTGTTGGATTTTGGGATGGGTGCAAGGCTGAGTATATGCAAACTTTCTTTTAATTATATTAGTTTACCCAATATCAACAACATTTTTCAGATACAATCTCTGGCCAGAAATTTCACATTGGTGGACAAAATTTTGCTGATTTGCATTTTAGACAATTTAGAACGAATTCCTGGCTTTGAAAAATACTATAGTTCTTTGTGGTAAGTGTTGCCATTCTTTTTTAATATTTTATTTTAATTTTATTTATAATTTTTTTTTTAATTACCCCTCCCGCCTAACCGGAGCGAGATAGACCCCCCTCCAATAGTAAAAAATGTTTCTATTTAACTCCTCTACATAAATCCGTCATTAGTTTTCATCGCCAAAATTATTTTACTCACCCCAATTTTTGTGCTAAAATTTCAAGTTTCAAATTGTTTTTTTCAAAAACCATTTAAGGGAATAACTTGATTTAAAAATAATATAAAAGAACAGATTCTGGGCTTTCTAAAATAGTCATAGTCTTTTATTATAAGTGTTGCCATTATTTTTTAATGTATTTTTTTCCATTTAAAGTATTATTTTCTTTAAATTACCCCTCCCGCCTAAACGGAGTAAGATAGACCCACCCTTCCCATAGTAAAAAGTGCTTGTATTTAACCCCTCTACAAAATATCGTTATCAATTTTGGGCGCCGTAGTTATCGTACTCTCCCCCATTAATTTTTTTGTGTTAAAAGGTTGATTACTCATTTTACCAGAAGGATTTTGATATTGAAATTGAATTTTTCATTGATGGCCATTCTGACAGTAATGCCATCTGTTAACTTTTCAGGGGTAAGCCCGACTGTTCAGAAAAGTGGTTGGGGACTGTTTTTTTTTGCACGTTTTCTTACTTTACTTTACTTCACTGAGATAGGTGTGGAAAAAAACAGCCCTAATTGAAATTGAATTTTTCATTGATGGCCATTCTGACAGTAATACCAGCTGTTAACTTTTCAGGGGTAAGCCCGACTGTTCAGAAAAGTGGTTGGGGACTGTTTTTTTTGCACGTTTTCTTACTTTACTTACTTCACTGAGATAGGGGTGGAAAAAAACAGACCTAATGTGCAATAAAACAGGCTTAGTGAAATGGCTAACTTCTACTTTTATGTCTACGAAAAAATTGGTGGCTGTACTGACTGAACAAAAAATACATTTTATGTGTGATTATTAGATCATGCGACTTTTGCACGATATTTAACAGATCAAAGCTAAATGAAAGATTAGACTGCATGTCAAGTGGTCATATAATGACCATTATTAACGGTTCTCGCTGTTGTAGTAGGTCATGCAACGGGCATAAATGGTCTAATGACCTGCTCTCATCACTATGTGGATACAAATTACATACTTATTCAATTAGCAAGTAGTGTAGTCGAACAATAAGCAGAAATGTCAGTAAAATGCTCATAATGACCATAAATATGAAGTTTAAAGAAAATGTAAATATCGATTGACAAGAGTAATTCTAGCAATTTCATTTACATTGCTGACCAGGGAAATAATTCCATCGGAATTTATTCACGATACCCCTATATAAAAATCCCTCGTTACGTTCTGTCTAAGGCGCCGATTTGAATGTCCTTGTGGACAGAATAGACTGCATGTCAAGTGGTCATATATCATATTGCTTTCATTCACCACTTTCATAACGAGTTCTCCCGATTATGCAATGTCGTCGACGTTATGTTAGTAATTATAGGTACGGCCTATTGAAAAATTGTATACCGCCTCTGCTCAAATACAAGTACTACTGTACAGATTAGTGACTGACACCTACAAATCTGCAAATGACAAAAACGTGCTTATGAAGCTACGTGGACAGTAGGCCTAACTTACGCCCGTCTAGAATCACAACTTGTCGTTCATCTAATTTATTTTTCGCGAATGTAAATAAAAAAAAATATATGCGTAGGTAACGTAAGTAGTACCTCAGCCAAATCCGAGGCGGAGATAAAAAATAGATTGCTACAGCTACCTACTCCGAATCAAAAGCGTAATATCAATAGATAGATACTAAATTACGTATAAAAATAAATATGTACATATCAGCTATTTGTACATTTTATTCTATATAGATATAGAGAATACATAATACAAATTCTAGATAGAAAAGCTATCATGTTAATAAACCAGTTCAAGTAACTATTTCTATTATAGGTGGAATGTTAAGTAGCATAAAGTTTGATATGAAGAACCCAGTACAGCTGCTATTTTACCAATGCAGGAAGCAGAATACAAAACTTAATTTAAAAGTCAATTGCTAACAATTAAAGAGGCAGCTATTATCCACATATCTCAAAGGAACAACTAAGTTTTATTGTATTTGTTAGTCAAATTCAATCTATTGTTATAAAAAAGGTAAGTTAGAATCAGGGGTAAGGTAAGGTAGTAAGTCTCTCTTACCTCTGGTTAGAACTTAGAATAGTAGAATCGTCGGTAGAGTGCATGTTACGAAACTACAAACAAGAAATATAGATAAGTAGGTTCTACATGTATGTGTTGACATGTTTAATATTGTGGTACCTCCTTAAAAAAAATGTTTATGCTTTGCTATAATAAAACTGCGGGGGTAATACAGAAACTGTATATTATACAAATTTCACTGTGTGCCAAGAACTGACATGACGTTTAATGACGTTAAAAAACAAATTTAATGAATATTTTATAAAAAGTGTCATAGATATCAATAATAATATCAATAATAGATATCAATAATTATATTTCTTTTACTAGCTACGTAAATGAATCAACTACTACATTCAAATTTCAATTAGTTTCCGTGGAAGATATCCTACTAACTCTTAAAGAGATAAATAATAAAAAAGACGTTTATTTCATGTGCTCCCGTAGGTATATAGACAGTTTCGAAATTATTGCACCATCGATACAAAGAATAATCAACTATTCAACCGAATCCGGCAGTTTCCCTGACTCGTGGAAAAAGGCAGTCGTTACACCGATTGAAAAAGTTGCTAACACGCGTTTGTGTGAAGAATTTAGATCGGTCAACGCAATGCCCCTCTTTGAAAAACTTTTCGAAAAAATCATATCGAAACAACTTAATAATTATTTCGAAGAAAACAATTTAATAGCAGATTGTCAATCAGGATTTAGAAAAAAATCATTCGTGCGAAAGTGCAATTAATGTGGTGGTTACAAGTTGGAAAGAAGAATTATCCAAAAGGAATATAGTGAACTGTGTTTTTTTTTAGACTTTAAAAGGGCATTTAAAACAATAGACAGAAATATTTTATTAGAGAAACTCCAACGTTATGGTATTAAAAATAAAGAGTTAAAGTGGTTTTCGTCATATCTTTCAAATAGATCGCAAATTATTGTGAAAATAAATGAAATCGAATCAGACTCCATGGAAGTGAACTTAGGCGTACCGCAAGGAACTGTGTTAGGTACTCTACTATTCATTGTATACATAAACGATATCGAAAATGTGTTACAAAATTGTAAACTAGCACTTTTTGCGGATGATGCCGTAATATATGTGAGTGAAATATGTGTAGAAGAAAGTCATAGATTAGTTCAGGAAGATCTAGGACGAATAAATATATGGCTC
The DNA here is from genome assembly GCA_955612985.1 of Cheilosia scutellata. Taxonomy (NCBI): domain Eukaryota; kingdom Metazoa; phylum Arthropoda; class Insecta; order Diptera; family Syrphidae; genus Cheilosia; species Cheilosia scutellata. The sequence goes on from OY015312.1 coordinate 95,194,425, forward strand.
AAACAAAACAAACTGAAGCTCAACATATCTAAAACGAAGCAAATGGTTATCAACAATAAACAAGACTATAATGTGAGAATACCTATTGATGGCGAGGTTATTGAACAAATTACAGAGATTAAATACTTAGGCATTCTCATTGATAATAAACTCAATTTTTCTAAACATGTAGATTATATTTGCAAACAAATGCCTTTATTGCTATACGTGTTGATTTGTTTTTAAATTTTATTTAAAAAAAAGAACCCAAGATTTAATAAATTTGCCAGTCATTTTTGTGTCCATCGTCTGCCGTAGCAAATACTTCAGAAATTATCAAACTGGTTTGAACGATCGATTTGTTTTGACGAATTCGTCTGGCTTCTGACCATGACCAGTAATTTTAGGTATAGTGGAGGTCAGTGTACTACTGATCCCATAATTGCGACAGCACTGACGGTTTGATCATTTATCACTGGCGAATATGTACCTACCTACTACCTACATATTTATGTAGATTTATTTAAAAAATATTCAAATTTATATGCTATAAATAAATTTGATGCATCTAAAAAGCAAAAGTTTTCTTTATTCGAACCTAAAAATATATTACAATAATAATAATTATACAATATGGAATATGACGGAAGGTGAGCATGGAAAATGTTTGGAAATTTTAAGTTAATTGAGATTTATTCTCTGGCGACTAATGTCGCGTTAATATTTCCAGCTATTAGATTTAATGATTGTCTTAAAAATGTATCTCCTCTTTCAACCATGCTATCCATATTCGTCCAGAGCAACACAAATACTAGACCAAAGAAAACAATTTTAACCAATTGATCGATAATGTATAATCGCCGTAAAAGTTTCTTCGCTCCTGGTAAAGTTGCAGCACTCTCGCCCAGCATAATAGTTCTCATACCATTGATGTATGTTCGAATGTATTCCTCCCAATTTATCTGCTCTTCGCATATATCAAATATCTCCTGATCGATGGGACTTAATTTGGAGCTCAGCTGACAAAAGCGATCGTTTTTGAAATACCAAGTTTTGGTGGTATAGTACTGCAGAAGGCTTAGTCCGCCTGACAGTTTTTTCTGCACCTTTACTAAGCTGTAACGGAAAACTTCAGTTAAAATAAAGTTAAAAATCGAAAAACATCGACTTACAAAGGTTTTTTTCCAAATATGAATAGAAAAAAGTCAATAAAATATGCGGGCAGGTAATGAAAGAATATCACGCAGAATAAATGTTTGTAGAAGTTTTTCTTGATCGATCCATTGGGATACCATAGTGAAAAACTCAGTGGAGTCTCATAGAAAAAACGTTTGCCTGTTTCTATACTCTCACCCCATGTCATAAGTACCTTGTTAGACAGACAAACGTTAATGAAGTCTACACCATTTGACAGTTTGTTTCCTCGATCCCAGCCAGCAGCGATAAGAGCGTTTATAGCTGTGTCGACGGGAATTATCGTTGCTGGAAAGTCAGGATTGCAGTGCATCGAACGAAGAACTCCTCTGGCAGCACCAATCATAAGCCCAGTAGGTCCATTAACACCTTGAATCCAACCGGGCATGGGCTCTTTTCGGGCAGCAGTTACTGTGAAATATAAATTAACATTCTTTATGAAAATGTTAATAACCTTTAAAATAGGACTAAACCTAACCTAAAAATAAAAGTGAGGCGTAAAGGGTAGTGATCGTGCCATCTCCAGGTTGGACTGTGTTTAAATACACAGTAAAAACCCAGTTAACGCAACGCTCGATTCAAGCAACTTATTTTTGACACTAAAAACTAAAGTCTTCGTATTTTGACTCTATAGTATCTACAAATTAAAAAAAAACGAGTTTCTATTACTAACTATATAGGTTTATTTGACGTGGACCCTAGGGCGCAATCAAACCAGGAACGCATTTTTCAGCATTAAAATATTTTATTATACTATTTGAGAGGTATTCAAGATACGCACGACCTTACCAAGTCCCATTTCGTCTCTATATACCAATACCACTACGCAGAAAATCTCGAAAGCAAAAATCTTGAATTACCTAATATGTATTATTTTCAAGATTTATTCATTCATCATTCACGCAAACAAATAAGTCAACTAAAAAACCAGTAAGACAATTATCTTTGACTATGCCGAAGCTCAAATACCCGGTACTATATTATTGTAAAATAAAAAAAAATTTTAGTATCAAAAAATTATATATTTGTATGGGAGGTAAGGTAGATTTTATTCGACCAAGCTCATTTTTTGTCAAAAATTTTTAAATGTTATTAAAACAATATGTGCAAAGTTTAAACTTGCTTTCTTTACTGTAGCTATTTAAATTTAATTTTTAACATCAAAAAGCTATATAAATCCGATATTTTTGTATGGGAGGTAGTAGTAGTTTTCATCCGATCTTGCTCATCTTCGAACTTAGCCTCAGTTTGGTGAATAGAAGCTTACTTACCAAATTTCAAGTCGATAGCTCTTAAATTACGGCCGTAATCGTGCGGACGGACTGACGGACAGACAGACGGACATCGCTAGATCGACTAAGCAAGTGATCCTGATCAATAATAATAATAATAATAATCTATATAAATAAAAATGAAATGATGTTCGTTGGTAAGGGCATCACGAGAGAACGGCTGGACCGATTTGGCTGATTTTTTTTTTTAAATGTTCGTAATTCTCCTAGCCAGGTTTTTACGGACAAAAAATTTTTCCACGCCCCCTTCTACGCCCACTTTTTTCAATATATCTAAAATTTATTTTTACCCTTAAAAATCATGAAATAATGTTTGTTGATACGTGCATCACTTGAGAACGGCCGAACCGATTTGGCTAATTTTTTTCCACGCCCACTTATTTCCACGCGCGTTATTCTATTTGTTTTGTGCCTAATATTCCTGAAGAAGTTCTAAATTCGGACAATTTACAAAAATAATTTTCGTGTGCACTCTCCATCATAACTGATAATAAGAACAACATATTTGCTTGATTCTGTTTTGTTTTGTTTGTTATGATTTCGGAATAGAACTAACTCATTTATTTTAATTTTTGTTGTTTCGCGAGTTGCTTAAAAATGCCGTTATTAATTTACATTCCAATTAACTTTTTCCACAATTTGCAATTATTCTTGAACCACTTATTGTGAAATTGTGAATCAAACTAATCGGTTACATAGTGACGAAATATTAAAGTGTTTCCAAAAAAGTGATTTTTTCCAACGGTGTTTAGTTATATTGAGTTGTGATTCCGCTGTAAGTTCATGGTAATAGTTTTATGAAATGAAATAAGATTCATCGTTTCATCTCAAACAAATTTATAGTCCATGCTTTTCGCACGGTCAATTGTATGTCGCCTGTTCCCGTGTCGGAAAACCATCCGATTTGTTTGTTTACGCGCCAGACAACAAAACAAAAAATGTCGTGTATCATAAAGCATTGCAATAACAGAAATTGTGAGGTCACAGCAAACCAATCGAAAAAAAGTCTTTCTTTTGCTTTGGTTAGTTACTTGAATATCGACGATACAATCGAAATGTAAATAAGTTACCTGGAGATTCAATTTCAACTCTAAATAAAACATGACCAAAATCTATATAAAAATAAAAATTAAAATTCATAAAACTATCTCTGAAAAATATGTCTTTTCTTTTTTTTACTTTGTTTACACATTTTCAATAGCTTTTCACAAATTCACTAAACGATCACAAACAATTTTTTTGAAATTTGGACAGGACAACGTCTGTCGGGTCTGCTAGTGTATGTAATAAATGTAATGACAAAGTGAATATACCCTCACCACAGTGTGGTACCGGGTATAACAACAGAGGGCCTATAACACAACGCGACATGTCGACAAAGTCTTACAAGTGCCTATTGAATTTGTCCACATTGTATCATAACATCAGCACTGAACTTGTAACTTTGTGTTAAAGAAATGTGTAACAGCTTGTAGTAATTCACTTGTTCTACAACTATTTGTCGCGTTGTGTTATAGGCTCTGTCAAAACACCGCGTGGCTTAACTTCAATATAAAGAGTGTTTTTTTACAGGTTTGGTTTTTAAACTGACAACACTGTTTCTACAGATTGTCAATTTGACAGTTGAAAGTTGATTTACGGTTAGTACGTTTCGCCATTTGACGATAAATAGATTAACGCCAGATCAACGCATGCAAATTGTTTAAACTTATTTTGAAAGCCATGGTTCGGTTCGCCAAACTTATCGTGCGCAACGTCTACGTCCATTTTACGGTCGACATAATCGTCCATTTGAGCAAGTTATTTGGAACACGATGGATCGTTTTCGCACCACCTACATTCTACTATTCTAGTGGATAATAAGCATCCCCAAAAACGACAAACAGTGCGAACAGAAGAAATTATTGCCATTGTGGAGCGCAGTGTTGACGATAATCCGATGGAGAATGAGTTGATTCGCCATCGTGCACAGCAAGTGGAGTCCACTTTGTGGACGATTTTACGGAAAGATCTTCGTTCCTCAGTTGAATGGCATTGACGTAACGAAGCTTTGGTTTCAATAAGATGGCGCAACATGTCACACTGCGCGCGACACCATCAATTTATTGCGTGAATCATTTGTAGAGCGCTTAATTTCACGTAATGGACCTGTGAATTATTGGCCTCCACGATCCTGTGATCTCACACCTATAGATTACTTTCCTTTGGGGGTGTATGCCGATAAACCAGGGACGTGATTTGGAAGTTGACATTCCCGTGGTATTGCTTATATACGGCCCCAGCTGTTCGATAAAGTTGTCGAAAATTTTACTTCACGATTGCGCTTCATTCGAACTTGTCTTGTTGTATCATGATTCGAACTAGCCGTGGCGCGCATATGCCCGAAATCATTTTTAAACAGTAATGTCATAAAATGATCTATAAAAAAAAGGGATGTATAAGCATAAGCATTAGGTAATTGCTGCTGAATCATAGTTGAATGAAGCTGAATATAGTTATATTAAATTTCGAAATATGTAATATGGTTCGTTATGACTATTTGTTAAAAATTTATTATTTTCGATAAAAAGTTAAAAAATATGCATTTTAGATTTGTTTTCATTACTTTAGGATTCTTTAAGGAATTATAAGAATCTCGAAATCAGTATTTTTTTCGAGATTTCATTTTGAGATTTAATCTTTCGAGATTTTTGTACCATTTGAGATTTTTGCATTCGAGATTTATCAAATTAATTTTCGAGATTTTGTCCATTCTATATTTTAGCGATCTAGTTAACGCCATGATCCTTGCTCTATAAGGCCAATCTTCCTTAAATGATATTTGAAATGATCATGTTATTTAACGCTCCTGCCTAGAACCGCTTCTTTAAGTGGAGCAGATTGGCCACTTTATTGTCATTTTAGCCCGTCTAAATGGTTCCAACGGTTAACCACTTTCTCAGATGTTACGCCACTTCTCATGTAGGTATCTAGGTACATATCCATTTGTCCGATCAGCGTTTATACCATTGCACTACCAACTGAAAAGAATATAGTTCTGGTCCCAGCAACTTTACAGCTTACTCCTGTTTTGCAAGCCTCCACTTAACATTTTATTACCATTCTCTGAAACTATAGTACCTAAGATTTTGCGGCCACAAATCCAATAATGGACACGACATACAATTCCAGGCCGCGCCTAATCGGCTAAAGGCCAAATAATATTTTTCTATGGGTATAGTAACTACTCCAATTCAGCAGATTCCTATGGTATTCTTCTCTTTACTCTTATATTACTTCATAAAACGTTCGCTTACCTATAGATGGTCGGCAGACAACGATAGGCAATTTATTTCCATATGTAGTCACTAGTCCTTCCGTTATAGCTTTGCTATAAGCATATGTATTAGGTAGTCCGTTAAGCAGTCTACAAATTTAGAAAATACTTGCTATAACTATTTGAATTATGAAATCAAACTTACCTTGGTGTTATCAGTTTCAATGATTGGTCATCCAAAGTACGAACCATTTCGAGAATCCCATACGGATCATTGGGCGGCACATATGCCCTTTCCTCCAATGTACTCTCGTTGCATTGACAGTATGACGTTGAAACATGAACTACTGCCTTTAGATTGACAATCCTTTCTGCAAGCTGCATCAGCTTATGCGTGCCGCCTACATTCATCTCAATCATTGGCCGTAGGGGCTGATCGAAACGCACATTTGCCGCACAATGAAAAATGACGTCTACATTTTTGATTAGTTCATTCATGTCATTCTCGGAAATACCAAGGTGTTCCTCAAGTACATCACCTTTAATTACTTTGATTTTATTCACGAGATCGGGATTTTTGTCCAAAATTTTATCAAAGATCTGAAATGGTAATTAGCGTGTTAACATCTGATAAAACCGCCAGCCTAAGACCGTATACAAAGCCTAAAATTACAGTTAATACCTAGTTAGTTGTGTGTCATAAGGTAAATAACCCGCCATAATGACTCTTTACTCGTATGCGAAAACACGTTAGAAATTGCACAACATACCGTTGAAAGTAAAAGTGCTAAGTACTACTAACTTGTGTCGGGATAAATCATTTCCACCACCCCGTTTTAATTAGACTGCTGTTAGGCGTAGTAGATATATGTATAAAAGATGGCATTTCAAAGCTGAGTATGTACGCGTAATTAACGTCGGAAAACAGTGATTCGCTTTTGTAATGCGAATACGGATGAATTATAGTCAGTCGTGACAACCTTAAGAAGTAAATATTATTATTGTCGCGCTTTCAGGAATCATTTACGCCGTGGGCGGGTTGATTTTCTGAACGATTAATTTATTTAGTAATTTTATTGTCAGACTAATTTAATTAAGTATATAGATATGTGTTCGTTCAATCTATCCGCAATCTTGTAGGTATGTAATTATAACAAAATGCATATTTATGAATGAGCAGAGCAGGTACCTATTGACGTGGTCAGTTTAAGGGAGGTGCGCGTTAAATGTGGTAACAGTCAAATCGGTAATGTTTTTCTCAAATGACAGTAATCATTCGATGGTGATTAATGTTTTGCTGTAATAAATGCACGAATTAATATGTATATAAACGTGTCTCGTCTTTAAAAAATAATTATTCCGCAGGGGATTTTAATCTGCATGTGGAAATCCCAGTTTTACATACGTCAGAATAGTTTCGATTTCGATTAAAAAGGTATGATGATTGCATACTTACAAGATGTTATGTAATGGTTATTAGTTAAGGATGTTATATTCTTCTTCTTGGCTTCTATTATGAATTGACCAAAACACTGTGCAGAAACTCTGGAAGCTTCACCGCTAGCAGTACTATACTATGAAGATCTGCAGAATTTGCATCCGTTGCTGTCAATACGGGAAAAAAATACCAAAGTAAAACACAGACAACAGAAATAACTCCCGTTTCACTTTTCCTCAATGCTGCCAAATCTATTCCTTTTCATTCATTTATTTTCAATGGCCCGCTTATCCATTATATGGGTCGCAGGTTGTAGGTTGTTCAAGTTGACCCTCCACTCTCTATTCACCGCCATCGACTCTAAATCATCAAAGGCAATCCCCATATGGATAGAGGCAAAATTATGGACTTGATCTAACCACCTCATCTTGGGTCCACGCGTATAGATGACGCCTCACTGATAGTACGGATTCCATAGCACGTCTTGGGATCCTGGGTTGGGGACATGCGTTTAACATGACAACCGAAGCATGGACCGCTCCATATAGAGAAGGAGATGTAGCTACTCGACATCGTCGTATTCTGCTGTTTCGTATACCTACGGTCTTTACGAGCCACACGATGAATACAACGGAGGAATCTCATTTCGGTAGCTTGTATATCTGATGCGATCTCAAAATTAACCCAGCTTGTGCTTGACCAATCCTACAGCAAAAATCTCTGTATTTTTCTCCTTCCGTATCACTCGTGTATAAGACCCCGAGATACTTATTCTCACCACCTGCTTCAATGGGACTCCAACTAACGCATGTAGAGTGCATTGAATACGCGTTCTGAAGACGACCATCACTTCAATATTTTTCTGTGAAAATCTATTTAGTTTAATTCGTACGTAGCTGCGCTGTGGATTTAGAAGTGGAGCCATGTTGCAGTGCTGGTGTGGGTGCAAAATTGACTTGTATATCGACGTATTTTACATAAAGATAAAAAAAGAACGTTTTTATTCCAATTTTGCTGGCACCTGCATTACGAAAAATGCAATATGTTGATACAAAAAAGAGCGATATGATACCTGTTGCGTCCATAGTTGCAAAATTCATTACTTGGATGTGCGAGGTACTTTGCAAAATGTGGGCGATATTGGACAACGGGCGCGGTATCTCCCATATAAAAAAAATCATTTAAAACGCATTTCCCGACACTTATTCTAGAGACAAATATTAATGATACTTTCTTATATAGACCATCAGCAACACATTAATGGATGTATTTATTGTGTACGTATCACCATACCTGCCTTTTGTGATAAAACGTCAATGGAGAAGATAAATGATTATTAATACCTACCAATAATTTGCCACCAAACGGAGTCAATTATATTGCAAATCCAGTTTTGTCTCACTTCCTCCAATTGCACACCACAAGTCATTTGAACTTTTCCCCATTCTTTGTATGGAAAAAATATTTGTCTCATTGGGGGTGTTTTCTCCCAAGATCTAAATTGTACGATCTCATTCAGTCTTCCCAATCACTGTAGCGTGTTCCAGACGGAAATCATGGCGATCAAGGAGGCCCTGTCGTGGCTACGGTATAATAAAATATTCGCAAAGGATATCGTAATTTTTACCAATAGTCCCTGTATTCGGTCATTTTTAAGTCCAAAACCGCCTTCAATTGCTGCTTATCTCTTAACGAGATGGCGGAAGAACTAAAAATTCACCTTATATGGGTGCCTGACCACAGAGGGAGATTCCAGGGAATTGCAAGGCCAACGAACTCGCTAGGCATGGCACAACTTTGTCGATTCTACAGGAAAAGGAAAATCTCTATATATGCCCCCCACTACGTGTAAACTTTTAATTAAAAAAAATGCGATAAGCGCCACTAATCGAAGATGGTCAAACCGCACCACGTGCTCCATCACGAAACAGATCTGGCCCACGCTGGATCTCAAGCGCTCTAACAATTTTCTAACACTAAAAAGATCCAATATAAGCCCACTAGTAGGTGTCATCACGGGACACTGCATTATTGGGAGATATGTTCTCAGGCTGGGCCTCCCTTCCAAAGATTTCTGTAGAAGCTGCATATGGACAAGGAGGAAGAAGAGACAATTCTGCACGTGCTAAGCCCTCTCAAGATTTGTGGTATGTTTTGGATATTGTCATAATATTGAAAGATTTAGTTTAAAATTTAGATCTACTTATAACTACCACATCTATGTACGTAATCTTAAAAACAATATCTATGTAAACATTAGTGCTACCGAATAATATTAATATAATAATATTATAGATATATGTTTTGTCTTATTATATATAAATCAAAATAGGTACTGCTTACCATACATTTAAAGTACTCCTCCTTTCGGGCAACTGAACTAACTCCTCTTTTTTCGCGAATGAGTAGATACAAGCATTTTATATCTTGGCAATTGCGTAACAATTTTTCGACTAAAACCTTCCCCATAAAACCAGTCGATCCAGTGATAAGAATGTTTTTGTTTGCATACCAATCAGCTACAGTGGATCTTCCCAATGCATCACTGTTTATAATCATTTTGCCGACTCTAGTTTAAGAGATTCTGTCTGAAAAGATAAAAATCCTGTTATATTTCCTTTGTTTAAGATGTTCTTGTACAGTGGCTTGTTTGCTTGCTATTATATAATTTTGAGTCAAGTTTCAAGTTTTTGATTGCACATAGTTTATAGCTATAACATTTGAGAAATTTGCTTGCTCGTAGCATTAACCAGTAACCCAACTACTGTTTGAAATTGTCTCAAATTATGTATGAAGTAGATATTGGGCCTTACCAATAATCACTTTTAGTCTTCAAATTAAATATTTTGACGGTCACAATGGATAATTTTATATGGAAATGTTCACCATTGTGACTTCGTAAAAGTTAGCTTGGACTCTAAAAATGATTATTAGTACCGCGGATTATATACACAATTGACATTTAGGACCAAGTGTGATTGTGGGTCATGAGAAGTTCCGAGCTAAAGTAGAATGAAAATCAGTGGAATATAAATACTACAGTGCTTGCTACCAAAACTATATGAAGTCTCTTTTTTAATGTGGATTTGATTTATTATACTCAGTACTCACGTAGAGAATGTCCGATACCAGTTTTACTGGACTCACTATGGCGGATTTTTCTATATAAAATTATTAATTGTGACCTGCAAAATGTATTAGGTGAAGGTTAAAAATTAATATTAGTACCTACCTACATTATCTAATAAGTAATTTTTGATGAATCAATTAATCAATAATTTCGGGATGAATCAATAAACGCATTGTGAATATTTGGATTAAATCGATCGCCTATAGCGAAAACTACAATTTCTTTACTTTCAAGTTCGAAGTTCAATACTACTAAATAGTCTATTGACACGGTGAAGCGCTCCATAAAATGAAAAAAAAAAGTGAACGATAGTCTTTGGAATTTATCGCTCCAAAGTCCTAACCCGATTCCTTAGAAAGTAAATAAATAAATAGGCGGCGCAACAGGCGGTAGACACCCAAAGCCTAGCTTCTCGCAACCATTCGTTTTGTGTGAGTTTTCTATTTTTTGGAACGAATGGAAGGGACCTACAATTTTATGCCGAGTCCGAACGGCTGAATTGAGAAGCTTTTTCAGGACAGTCATACTCTCGGATGTTTGTCAGACGTTCGCGAGAGGTGGCGCAGTAGAAAAAACCTTAAGATGTAATTTGTGTTTTTCCGGGGATCGAACCTGGGATCCCTCGCACAGTAGTCCAGCACACTAACCACTGCGCTACTGCGCCTATTCCTTAGAAAGTACTCAATGAAAATGAAAAACAAGTAAAAGTGTTATTATCGGCCTGGCCGATGCTTTAATACCCTCCACTGCATAAAAGGCATAGAAAATGGTTGCAATGCGAGTTAATATGTACCTACTGTACACGCATGGGTCTAATATTGTTTTTTTATGGAAGGTAGGAACCAGAAATATTTTATCGACACAAACAATTTTCAATACCAACCTGACGGTTGGTTTAAGTATCTCGGGGTCTTATTCACGAGTGATGGAAGGAGCAATGCTGAGTTTTCCTGTAGGATTGGTCAGGCTGGGTCAATTTTGAGACAGCTTGGACATTCTGTTATCAGGAGGACTGAACTTGCGTCAAATTCGGTGTTCCAACTCTTACCTATGGTCATGAGGTTTGGGTAATGACCGAAAGAATAAGATCGCGAATACAAGCTGCCGAAATGAGATTTCTCCCTTGTATTGCTGGTGTGACTCGTAGAGATCGCATTAGAAATACCAGAATACGTGAGGAACTCAATGTCGAGCAGCTACTTCTCCGGACGGAGCGGTCCATGCTTCGGTGGTTTGGTCATGTTAAACGCATGTCCCCGACCAGGATTCCACGACGTGCTATGGAATCCGTACCATCAGGCAGGCGTCCTCTAGGTAGACCTAGGATGAGATGGTTAGATCAAGTCCATAATCTCTCCTCTACCCCTATGGGGATTGCCCTTGATGATTTGGAGTCGATGGCGGAGGATCGAGAGCTATGGAGGGTCCACTTGAGCAACCTACACCCGCGACCCACTTAATGGACAAGCGGACCATTTGAAAATGATGATGATGATGAACCTGACGGCTGTAAAAAGAAGTCCTCTCACAAAATTTGATTTGCCTAGGTCGATTCGTTTGGACGCTATCGTGTTTTTAACAGACAGACAGACGGACATGGCTAAATCGATTCAGAATGTGGTCCTGATTCAGAATAATATTATCTACTTTATGGGGTCTCCGGTGACTCCTTCTTGGCGTTACCAATGTAATGGCAAAGTGAATATACCTTCCTGTGGATGGCATACAAAATACATTGAGCAAATCTACCTTTGATTATTATCTTTTATTTGATATAAATAAATCATGCAGATCCGTTGAGTACGTCTATACTGATAAACCCACTCACTACATTCGGACGATTTAAACGTTAAAACATGTAATAATAAGCAATAACTTAAATTGGTCTTCCTTCTACACTTTAGTATGAAAGAAGACAGAAGAAGAAAAGCAAATATTTTTGCGTCAATATTTTTGAAGAATTCTATACCTCCTCGATTCTGCACAGCTGATCGCCAATTATACAGATCCAATGTATCACTGATTTCAGTTGTTAAATTTTAACCTCAAGTAGTTCCACGCATCCCTAAAAAACTGAATTGTAAAAAGGCAACAGGGAATGCCAGCCACGGTACTCAAAAACTGTTCACCAGAACTTGCTTCTATGTATACTACGAGTATGTACACTCAGAGAAAAATCGCAAGCTAAAATCAAGTATGCTCAAGCTTGATTTTAGATTTTTTCATTCTTACGTGCTAAATCTTAATATGACAGCAATTGTTCTTGAAATAATCCGAAACAATCTTAAAAGAGGACATTGAAACACAAATGAGCTCTTGAGTTAGTTCTTTTGTTCTTGAAATAAGCCGAAACAATCTTCTTTCAAGCTTGTTCATGATTGAAACAAGCGCAACAATACTTAAACTGCATGCGCATGTACTTTATTTTGATTTCTATTCGTTCCTAAAATTCACACTCACTTACTGAGTGAATTCTCATAAGGCAACATTGAAAATTTAATATTATTACCTATGATATCTACTGATGTGAAATGTGAATGAATGATGTGATGATATATTATAAGATGGTAGGTAATTAAGATCTTAGGTTTAGATCTTGAATACCCAAAAGACATTTTTTTCAGGCATCGCATAATGTAAGAACCACATTCTTAAATCAATCCCGAAACATCTTGAATACCCAAAATACATTTTTTTCAGACATCGCATAATGTAAGAACCACATTCTTAAATCAATCCCGAAACAGGATTGAAGTAAGATTTTTTGGTCTTGTTTTAAGAATTTTCGAGCTTAAATCAATCCCGAAACAGGATTGAAGTAAGATTTGTTGGTCTTGAAAAAACGAGCTCAAAATAAGATTTTCGTACTTGAAATAAGATTTTCCGAGATTACCATACTTTCGTCAACGAACGAGCTTGATCTGACACTGATATTCTTGATTTTAGCTCGTTTTTCCTCTGAGTGTAAGCTGTTTAACATGTTGTATTCCCAGAAAACGTTTCTTCCTTTTGGAAAATCACTCGCTCAACGGATTCTGAAGCCGATTTCTAAAAAAGAAATGAGATGACTTGACACAAAACTACCATCCAAAAGATGTTGAAATATCTAGGAGACGACCGATTAATAAGCGACATGCATGCAATCGATCTATTGGAGACCTGTTGAATAACAGGCGAATCCAAAGCCTTCGATTCAACATCTAAAGTGCTATATTAATCGGGTCTGGCATAGCGTGCCGTGATAGAAGCGTTCACGGCGATTGAAAATAAGTAAATGAGGACAAGACTAAGTACATGCTCTACAAAACTCTCATCATGCCAGTTCTGCTTTATTGCGCCGAGTACTGGACGTTAAGCAAGAAGGGAGAGCTGATACTGGGCTCCTTCGAAAGAAAAATTCTTCGGCCGATTTTTGGTCCTGTGTGCGAGGAGGGCGAATGGAGGATAAGATACAACCGCGAACTCTATGAGCTGTACCAAGATGTATTTAGGAGACAGAGACGAGTAGTTCGACAAATAGGAACAAACAATGAAAACTTTCTCAAGAAAGTTCCACTGGCAGTTGTCAGACATTCACGAGGGGGAAAAACGTTTAGACAAAATTTATGTTTTTCCGTGGGTTGAACCTGATGAGGTCGAACGAAAGTTAATATGAGCGTTCGAGTTTGAAGTGGATCGGATGAAAAATAAGAATTTTAGCTCTTTTCTAAATCGAATTTCCTTAAATTGCTTCTTAGTGCTTACTGGGGCCATAACATAACCATAAGAGACCCAAAATGTTTCAAAATGTAAGTTTCTTTTACTGGGCGTTAGGGCTGGTCGTTGATCACCAATCGCCAATCAGTCAGGACAAACTCTTTTTTATAAGATAAGATAAGATTAGGTACCTACTTTAAACAAATATTGCATTCAACTGAAAAACAAATCTATAATGATGACAATTTACCTACCGATATACGATATGTGTAGGTGCTTATACAAAAAAACTCGTATTCGCAATTTCAAATGGACTGACCATTAACTAAAATATATCACCTGCCATTAGTGCATGCAATTGTAAGCTAATCGCATTCATCAAATTCTCGTTGTTGCACCATGTAAGTGTAAGATGTAGCTTAAAGTTGAATCACTCCATACTATAGGCGGGCTACCTTCAGACAGCAACTTTCGCTTTTGCTTATTTTTATGACTTTCCTGGTCTTGGTGCTTATCAGATTCCACTGCTTTGTTACTACAATGTCAAATAATTGCACATTTATGTGCTTCCCTGCTTCGCAAGGCTCAGATTTCACAGTATAACAGTTGCATTAATAAAAATACAAACTGCAAACACAATGGCCTACTTTGAATCGGCGCGGTGCGGCCGGCGCGGCATTTTTAAGGTATTTTCATCTTAAATCAGACTCCGTCATCTGGTGCATTACATAAGCGCACTGTGATGTCGATTACTGAAAGTGAATTCCGGACTGCGACGCGTCAAGTAAGTAGTATAATATTAATCAGTGTTTGCACGCGATCTTCAGTTGAAATTGTAGTAAAAACTATACTGAGTCTATACTATATACGAGAATCTATGATGCTATTTCAAATTTAAGAATTGTCCGTTTTTTTATTATTCCAGTTGAAAACAAAAGTTATATCGATGTATATTGCTTACCTAAAAGTGAAAAAGTGACATTAGAATTTATATATTTTCGTACTAGAATATGACTCAATAATGTATAAGTTGTTATATATTTACCAATGATATGTATTTGCAGTTCAATTATTCTCTTATTTGTACTACTGAATATTTTAGCACAACAAAATGTGCGCAAAAATTGACATGACTTCGTCAGATTTTGAATATTTAATTGTATTACCCTTCAATTGATTTTGAGACTAATATATTAAATTGATGTAGTCAACGAACTAGCACCGGTAACATTAAGCGCAAATAAATAAATCAGCTTATTAACAGGTAAATACGCTTTGTTTGATATGGCATTAGATGTGAGTACACACTATAGTTTTGTACATTCCAATGACTATACATGTACATATTCCGATAATCACCTTTATAGTGTATATATTCGCTTAAATTTTCTGTGGGAACAGGAAAACTAACAAAGCACCGGTTTAACAATATAATTAAAAAAAAAAACTTCCCAATGTCTATGGAATTCCAAGACAACAATGCTGTAAACACGGACATGTTACATGGCGCACTTTTGATACGTGAAAGAGCAGTAAAACATTTCAACAGGTTGCTTAATTATGTTCTTATAATGCACACGAAAAATCAAAAAAAAAAAAAACAAAACATACACAATTTTTAAAACATTTTTGATTGATGTTAATAAGCATTGCACCTGCCACACCTAGCATATAACACTATTGAGGGATAATTGGCATATTAGTACTGAGAGGTTAAACGGGTACACCTTGTAATTACATGCAATTTAATGATAGATGGCTATGCGGTGTTCCCATAGTTGTCCAGCATTAAAGTGTGTTCTGTTTGGTCACTTGTATAGGTAATTAGTTTCGTTTAAATTAAGTAAATCTAATAATGATAATTCGAAATACTTTATTTGTTAATTGGTAAGATTTTTAAGAGGGTGCTTTGTAAGGTTCCGTTTCCATAGGGAGGAACATTATTGTGTTCGCTACGATGTCTGTCCGAACCCCCATTAAGCCAATTTTGTTCCTAGGTGTATCTCAAGAACTAATTGACGTAGAAGGCTAAAACTTGCACACAACATCAAGTATTACCCCTAGTTAAACAACAAATACCAATAATAACGATACATTTACTGGTTCATCATTAGTCATTCGTAATTTGGTGAAAAAAAAATATTTTCCGTCATACAAAAAACTGTTTAATTTTGAACCTTGGTCTATCAAATCAAAGAACAACCGAAACACTAAAACATATGGCATATGGCTCGGGACAGAACGAGGTGGTGGGAGTGGGAAGCCACTCAAGAAAAAAAAAATGTAAACAGTCGAAAACTTCAAATGCTCTAAATTCTAAAAGAAAGGAAGTCAATGAAAAAAATGTTAAGGTAAAAAAACGTCACCAGTTCCGGGGACGAGAATGCAGACGCAGAGTGTCTTTATTGCAAGGACCTTTACTCAATATCGACGGAAAGATGGTGTTCCTGCATTATGTGCAAAATATTGGCCCATAACTCTTGTGCAGGCATTGAGAGTGACGATGAAGCGACGATGGTTTCCGAGTTCTGCAAAGAGTATATCATATCCCATATACCGGGGCGAAGCGGAAAAAAATGTTGCATTGAAAATGATTTTTTTTTTTTCATTATAAAAAACATATAAAACTGAAAACATGTACAGATACAAATAAAAGTTGAAGTCATTCATTAAAAGTTAAATGATATTTTAATTCCTAAATTTGCAGTAAATATATACGGCGTTAAAGCAAAACTTCTCTGTTCCGCCCCGGGTTGCGCTATATAACGGTTACTTGAACCGGCCGATAGGCTATCAGAGACTTTATCAGCTAGTCTTGAAAATGGGACTTCATCAAAATCCCAAGCGAGTAGAGGTGAGAGTCCTACTGCATTGTCGCTCTGGGTTGAAGTCGAAGATATTGCTCACATGTCCTAGTCATCTTAGAACGCTGATGTCCAATTTTATTTACTAAAGGTCGATATTGCTACATAGTAGGTATATAAGTTCTCCTCCAAAACCCATCAAAGCAAACGGGACCGACGATTTTACGAACAATCTTTCTGCCAACCAACAATATTTTCATCCGCTTTAGATATACATAGTTCAATTTTCAGCGCTATAAAACAGCACTAGGATAATCAGAGGCTTAAATGTTCGGGAAGGACTATACTATAAGGACTAGAAGGACTATACATAGGTGACTATATTACACGTGTCAAAAATCATGTCATTTTTTGACATGCTGACGTCATTATGGAGTCTGCTTTGATTGCGGCAGTCCGGGATTTAGTATAGCAGCCAATAAATACGCGGATAAAAATGCCATTTCTAAATCTCTATTCGACATTTTATACTAAATAATGAAATGAAAAACTAAAAAAAGATTATTATTGCCCAAATAATTAAGATTAAAGAATGCACAAATTAATACCCACTCAGAAATATTTTCAAGTTTATTTTTTAACGCAGCGGACTATTTCAGTCAACAGAAAAATGTAGAAATGACACGCGGATGTGACATCCGCGTAACCCATATCGTTGTCAATCGTATAAATAAATCATGTCACCTTGTCGCGCTGTGTATGTGTAATTGCCTTTCATTCGCCGGTCACTCGCATTTGTCATTCAGAGCCCACACATGGATTTTGGGACAAAATGACACCTGCATAACCGCACGATTGACATTGTGTGATCGGGTGTCAGTTGGGGTTAACACGCTCACGAATGACATTAGGATCTAATAAGCCAAATTTTGTGACGTCACCATGTCCAAAATTGACCCGATTTTTGACATGGGCTATAGTGGCTATAGAAACATCGATTGGCAAAAGCGCCAAAGTGACACCCGCTCCAATGTTGTCAATGCCTTCCTAAAGTAGCACCTCCATTACGCGCATCTCTTTGTATTTCCTCCACCGCATAAAGTAGGTACATAACATTCTGAATCAGGATCAAATTTTAAATATGTACCTATATTTAGCCTGTCCGCCTGTCAGTCTGTCCAAAGGAATCGACATAGGCAAATTAAATTTTGTGAGAGGACTTCTTTTTATCGTCGTCGGGTTGGTATTGATCAAAATATTGATCAAGTAGTTCTGGTACCTCCCATATAAAACCAATATTTGTGTGTTAGTACGTACACTAACTCACATGCCTATAACATTTGCATGACTTGTATGCAGTGGAGAGTATCAAAGCATCGGCCAGGCCGATGATAACACGTTTACTTGTTTTTTTTTTTCTTTCTTTCTTTTTTTCTGAGAAGGTATTTCCTCCACTTTTTGCCTACGAGCCGCTCTCCTACATCGTCCTTTTCTGTAGCACCGCTTTGAA
This sequence comes from Cheilosia scutellata, assembly GCA_955612985.1. Taxonomy (NCBI): domain Eukaryota; kingdom Metazoa; phylum Arthropoda; class Insecta; order Diptera; family Syrphidae; genus Cheilosia; species Cheilosia scutellata. The sequence continues at coordinate 95,212,724 of OY015312.1, forward strand.
GGCGAGTTGTTTTCCTACATGTGCTTGCCGGCATTCCTCATCAATCCTAGTGTTTCGTTGTAGTGATCGAGGGAAAAAAACCAAAGTACGGATGACCATATCGTATTGACAGACTTTTCGATGCTAATTGGAATCACAAATATCGGGTATACAATACGATATACTGTTAGTTTATCGTTGCTAAAAACTAAATAAGTGTGACGAATATGTGTATTATAATACACAATCTTTTCAGTTATAGTCCTAAACATAATGGGCCTTACAAATAATCATTTTTAACCTTCAACTTAAATATTTTGACGGTTACACTAGGTTATATGAACAATTTTGCAATAATGGTGAACTTGGACACTAAAAATGATTATTATTAGTACCGCGCAATATCTCGAGGTGAAGGAATAAAAACATTACATAGATATAATGACTTAGAAGATATTTTGCCTTATATTTATGATCTGATCACGTTTAGTCTTCGCCTTCAATTTATTGTAAGTCTCATTTTATGAAAAATATTGTCTTTGTGCCATTCGTATTTATGAGTTTTTATTTTTAACAATTGAGAGGGCCCTATCAACTATGCCGTTTCTCATCAGTTATATTTTTTGTGGGGCTATGGACTTAATTCGTATGTGTCTATATTTTAACCTGTAAGTCTAACTCAGTAACCACTCAGCTACTGCAAATGCTTAACTATAAAAATACTAAGAAAGAAATTCGTAGTTTCTCTTATAATTTGGGTTATGAAGCATACATTTCATAATTATCACCTCTAGAAAAATTAGTTTATAAATGTTCAGTCATTCATTAGCTATAAAATAATTTAATTAATATCAGAATGAACGATAAGCGGTAATAATAACTTTTGTTGTAAAATGTTGTAATGTAATTTGAATTTCAGATTGATCTTGATGTTAACAGCTTTGACTAAATTTTAGCTTTGACCTGAAAACACAAACGTCGTAAGTAATACACCGAAAAGGATATAGGGGTTATGATAATTTTTTTTCGAAATTTCCTAGCGAATATCAATTGCTGAGCCATAATAAAGTTGTGAACACTGTCGGTAAAAATTGCTCGGCTCAGTGGTTAGTGTGATTTCTTCCCACTTTGACAAAAATTCAAACAAACAATTGTTTCAATTAAGCCATTCGAATTCGACATGAAATTGTAGGCTCTTCGATTCCCAAATATAAAAACCCTCATAAAACGAATGGCTCTAAGAAGCAAGGTCTGGATAGCGTTAACTATAATGCAGAACTGGGTCGCACGAAACTTTATCGTTCATTGCAATTCTGGTTGGGCTTTTATTCATCTTATTAGATAATACAAAATCCCAGAGACGATGACCGATAAAATAAACCATACATACAAAATTAAAATACATTAAAAATCAATAAAATATAAGAGAAGTGTTAATTAAAGAATTATTCATTATTCATTTGGAATGGCAGTATACATTTCTAATAACCAATTGATTTTATATTTGAGTACACTTTTATTGAATTAAACCTAAGTAGCCGGTTATGGAAAACAGTCAGTTCCGATCTGCTTTTGGTAAACCATTTATTGTTTTGATACATACAAAAAAGAGATTACAAAATTGCAAAACCACTGACGATGGAAACACGTTGAACTCTAATACGTTTACCAGATTTTTACCACTTTTACTAGAGGTTACCTACTGATCTTTCATAGGATATTTTGTATTGAGGGAAATAGTTTCCTGATAGGTCCTTGTGGTTGGAAGGAAACGCCAAACGCATATTCACAGTAACATACATGCATAAATACAATGAGCCGATTATGTCGCACAAATTTGTTGCTTTTAGTAAGTTTTTCGACAACAGATTTCAATACTCATATCTTATATCTCAAACAAGTCTCTAAACCAAAATATATTTTTGAACATAATAAAGTTTGCACTCTTCAGAATTCAGGGATTTCTTGGAATTTCCATTTTCAAGTACCTATAAACTGCAAAATATAGAGATGAAAGTGTGTGCAAAACGCAATTGAAACTACCTATATAGGTATTGTTATTAATCGATTAGACATTTAGTGGACGCAGTGGCACAATAATTAGGACGCCGGACTACTGTGTAAGGGGTCCCAGTCCCAGGTTCGATCTCCGGAAAAACCCCTCGCTAACGTCTGACATACATTTCAATTCAGCCGTTCGTACTCGGCATAATTGTACGTCATTTCCATTCGCCCCAAAAAATAAAAATAAACTCACACGAGCGAATGTTTGTGAGAAGCTAAGACTAGGGGCTAAACGGATCTGTTGCGGCAACTATTTATTTAATTTTATTTAGACACTACTAACATTTTTAGAGTTTACTACTAAAATTCTTCCGTAGAATTCAAAAAGTTTTCCTACTTTAGATTTTTATTTTAGTATAGTATAGTATGTACAAAAAATCAAACACTTTTTTTTTTAATAGCACAGAAGCAGCTCATCTGTGCCCACATTCTTGTTATAAAAAAATTACCTACCCCAAGTCTAGGACGTGCTAAATGCCAACAAAATGTATCTCTGATTGCGACAGATACTTCTATTCGTAGAACGCGCATATTTATCTTCTGAATAGCTTCAGCAATGACTTAGCACATATCATTGTCGAAATCACAAAAAAATTAGCTACCTACTCATCATTGATGAGGATGACTAAAGAAGTAATTTTCCCATCGATTCTGAAATCTTTTTAATGACTAACAAAATACAGGTACGCAATTCCAACAGCTGAACCATGTGGGTGAAGAAGGCCCAGAAACTGTTCAAGCGTTTTAGTTTTTAGCACTTTGAATTTCCACACACTTATGCGTAGCTTAACTCACCGTTTAGATTTTTGAAGTTTTATCTTGCAAGTTATGTTTGAAAATTAACACGAACTTATTTTTTTGTTATTTTATTAATTAACTCCACTTAATTATTTTTTTTTCTTTGTATAGACACTTTTTGGTTTTATTATTGTTATTTTTTTTTTTCGATAATTTGTTTATTTAAATTAAGAAAAAACGTTATTTTTTGTTAACTCTTTTCGATCAGTTATAAATCGATCTTACATACACATTGATTAACACACATTTATCTAAATACGCGAAATCACTATGCGATCACTTTGAACGATGAAAAACTACTAACACTATGCGCAGGGACTTGCACCACCTTTCGGAAAATGAAATGCCTCAGGTGAAGTTACAGCGTGAACTGAACTTAAATCTTCAAGGGTTTGTGATCATATACAAGATACAGATATTTTCTCCAGCGCATAGTATGATGCCGATCAGTTAAAAATACCTGATAGAGTATGCATCCAGTAAGTACAGAATCTTTATATTAACCGACAGACTTTTTGTTACAGCCTCCGGTGGGTATAAAAGTGGTTCCTATGTAATATGTGTATGGTGTATCCCTCATCAATTACATACGAGTACACTCTCTTTATTCCCTCTCTTAGGCTTGACGTTGACACAGTGCTAACTGATTTTGTCCGCTAGTCGTTGTAAGCTGAGCTCTCGCTATTTTAGAGCAGAAGCTATACTACTTTGTACTAAGTTTGGAAACACAACAGCCAAAGTTGCTGCTAGAATCTGTGTGTAGCTAGGTATATGTACTATAAATTACCTGAGCTAACCGGATTTAAATCGAACCTAGCTATACCAAAAAAAAGGATTTATTGTTTTTTGCAACTTCTTGCATTTTTAAATCCGGACTTGTGAAATATTCTGCAGCGAATGTGTTATAAAATTTCCGACAAATAGTTTTGTCCATTATTGGAATATGATTAGACATAAATTCTTCGTTCTTCTTTTTTTGCACCTGTACCTGTCTTTAAATAGGCCTTGGCTTTGGGTGAATAACACGATTTTAAATAAAGTGCTAATTTGATAGGTGTGGAGTATTTGCCAAAATTCTCCTTAGAACTTTTATTTTTTCAGGTTTTTTGCTTTGGTTTTTTATTTTTAAATGGTTTGGCATAATCACTTTTTTGCATATTTCCAATTACCATATTTTATACGAGTTTTATTTGCTGACATATTATGTAGGTGTTTGCAAATGATATTCTTTATGCTTTCGATTTCAGATAAGTCGCATTCGTCTCAATATAGAAGCTCGCATGTGATTTATTATTTGCGAAAATTCTTGAAGCTTTCGATTTCAGATAAATCGCATTCATCGCGATAGTAGTTATATTGTTATGAATATTTGTGAAAGTTACTCATATTTGAATTAAGTAATTGCTTACCTTGAAATTGATGATATATTATATTTATGCAAAATAATCAATATTTAAATTTTAGAGACTAATGCGATGTCGCACAAACCAGGACTTCAAGTTTTCTTTTGTTTAACAAAAGTTGTGAGATGAAACAGCATCACACATGTATCTCCTTTTCAAGACCTCCATAAGAGGAACGGCTTAGGTATTTGATGTTACTTACCTTTATCTTTCCATTATATAAAATTTAATGTAACTCCTCTACCCAGTTGTCTCTTTGGTTAGAGGATGTTCCTAGTAGGTACTATACGAATGGTTTTGGATTAAGGAGCGTGGAGGGGATGGTATTCGAGAAGAGTTTTTGGAGGGTTGGTGATGATATCTCCTTTTCCATAATCCCCTGTGCTGAAATCCCTTACTCCAAAAGACTCTAAATCCCCACGGGACAAAATCCCCCATTTCGAGATTTGGTGTTATTAACTCTGTCGCCACGACACCTAAAAATTGTGTGAAAAAGTGAGATACGTATGGGGGGGCATGCTGCCCCCTTGCAACCGTTCCGTCTGTGGTCACTGTAGGATTTAGAGTAGGTGTAATTTTGGGTATAGCAAAGTTTAGATTGCTTGTAGGAGATTTTCGTCCTGGGAGATTTTGGAAAAAGAGAAAAAAAAAAAGATTATGTCCAATAAGGGATTTTGGAAAAGTGGATAACGTAGAGATCCTGTTTTTGGAGAGAGTCTGTAGTCTACGTCGAAAACTGTTTAATGTTTGAAAAAGGTATAGATTGAAACGCAATTAAATGAATTTTTTTGCTCGTTTTGAGTGTATAGATTTATACTGTCATTAGCACAATTATTATTGACAGGATAATGTCACCGTGTCAAGTGATCTGAGGTTTAAACAGCAGAATACTGGCATTTAACTTAAACTACCTACAGAATTAACTCTGTTCAAAGTTTAAACGAAACTGTGAAACTGATGCCCCTATTATGTAAGACAACTACAACTAAAGTTGAGTTGTCTCTTGGTTTTATGTAAAGTTCGGGGTTATTTTTTAAATTTGACATTATCAGACCTTTGAATTTGTGTTTCTTTTTTCGTTCAGAGAATGAACAGAGCGAGCTCTCTGAGCTCAGAATAAATTGATTGAGCAGGCTGAGTAAAAAGCGGATTACGCACTTAGTCACATTTGACAGAAGCGTTTATAGCATTATGGCTATATTCAAGAAATGCTAATGATCTTGGTTGTCGACAAATATTTTTATTCTTTTGACGAATTTCAACCGAATTTTAGGAGTACCTTACCTATTAGATGTGATAGCTTTATAGCAGTTGCATCTTACTTTCCGCTGATTTTTGAAATCCGTTGACCTTTGTAAAATGAGTTATAGAAAATGTTCTACTAACATTACCAAAAATTATAAAAACTATCAGCGACACTAAAATTAAGCAATAAAAGAACATTAGAAAAATGGCATGCCCGATTTGTATAGGTAAAGCAACGACATATAAAAAGGTTGATACCGTTATAGACTAACCCCCACTCTCACAATGGGAGTTTAAACTACACTTTTGGTTTAAACTTTAGTTCAACAATTCATTCTATTTCACAGGTTCGTTTAAACCTTGAACAGAGTTCATTTTGTAGTTTAAGTTAAACTACAGTATTCCGCCGTTTAAACCTCAGATCAGTCGATTGTCAAAAACACAAATATTTGACTTTGTTTTGCGTATTTTTTGAAAGAAAAGACAAGGAACGATTTTGGAAAAGTCGTATAAAAGCTAAGTACTGTACAATACTGCCAAATTCTATTCATAAACCTAGTTAAACTGAGTTCAATTGAACTGAAGTTCAGATTAGTTTGTGAAACCGGACAAGTTGAACTTCAAATTTAAACTCACGTTGAGGTTCAGTTGAACTATAGTTTAAACTTCCAGTCTGAAACTGGGGGTAAGCGCGGCTATTCAACTATGTATTTAATATAAAGTTCGAGTTTGAAAATTTAGCAGAGCCGTCAAAATTGTACCTAGCATCGGATTTGTGTAACTTAGGAAAAGGATTTTACTATACATATTTGACCGAAATCCACCAGACATGCACCGCAATACATTCCGATGAATTCTACCAATATGCGATTCGATTTTAACCGATTCCAATTCCTCTAATCATAGTTTTAAGCACTAATAAAAATCAAGCATAAGCGCTTAGGGCAGCTCTCACACTCAGGCAACAAGCAATAAGGAACTAAACTAACAATTTTCAATAAGCAATACGCAACTTTATTTTAACCTATTCTCACATTGAAGTACCTAGCAGTCAGCGGTGCCAGATTCCACGATTTATCGTATTTTTACGATTTTAGGGCTTAAAACTTATTCCAAGATTTTTGAGCTAAAAAAGCATAAAATTCCAAGATTTTTTTCAAATTTATTGAATACAAAAATTCATTTGCAATTTTCCAAATATCTTCTGAAAATATGAAGGTGAACGAGCAGCCACAAATACATAAAATGTATTATGAAGTGAAGCAATTAGTTTTTACAATTTTAGATTTTTTTCTTAAACCCGATATTTTAAAGGTGGTAAACATAAAATAGGTACCTTAATGATGAATTTAAATTGCCTTCGAATATTGTTTCAAATTGTATCTCCGTGTAGAAGTTCAAGACCAATTGGATTCTTTAAATCTAAACAGGAACGATGTTGAAGCATTCAAACAGGCTTGCTTGGGTTTCTATATAGCGCTTGTCCATCAAATCTTAAAAATGATTTGACTTCAAAAACCAATTGCTTCAAAGTTTAACCCTTCTAAGTCCGCTAAACATAATTGAAAAAAAAGTAGATTATTTTTATCCATTATTCAAAAGTTTTCCAAATTTAATTCTAAATGAAGATATTCAAGACGCCGATGCCGAATTTCGTGAGATAAGAAACCTCAATTTTGAATATCTTTTTTCTGCACCTCGATCTTCAATAGATGTAACATTTTTTTGGAAAAACGTTTTACAAACAAAGCATGGTAATGAAAGTTTACCATTTCCGTTAATGAAAAATTTCATTTTTGAAGTTTTATCACTTCCGAAGTCATCTGCTACTGTTGAACGTATATTTTCTATATATATATATTTTTTTTTATTTCCAACAAAATCGTATTTCCACGATTTTGAAAGCTAATTATTACGATTTCTGGGGAAAAACATCTGGCAGCACTGCTAGCAGTAGTAGCTATATATCATGTCATCCTTACCCTCGTCCTTACCTGGAAGTTTTACTTCATCTATTACTACTACGAAGCAATATTTGTTGCTTTCAACATGGGCTGTATAATCGCTAGCGATCAGAGACGGTCAGATGCAAACCGCAGCTATGGATATAATAAGGGGTTTTTCAATATAGGAACGGATTTTGACAGTTCGCGGCGGCCATGTTGTTTTATTTATTGCTAATTTATAGATAAGATCTAAAATATATTGACTTTTTGAAAATAAGTTATAATGAAAACAAACTGTACGATTACACGTGCCTATGGTGTACTGTACACGGTTGTTTTTGGGCATGATTTAAACTAAATTTTAAAATTTACTCATTCTTCTTTACAAAGCTTACAATACAATCATTTGGTCTTATTTCCATTAGTTGTTTATTTAGGAATTATCTAAATAAATAACTCTTATACACAGTCACTTTGGTAGGAATTAAATATTGTTATTTCCAATTATACTTCTAAATTCATCATCAAACTTATGTTTGAATAGTTTGAATTCAGACAGTCCATTTTTTTTTTGAATACTTCTCCCGGGAAAGGCGAACCTATAACGCTTCAACAGCCAGCGCCCCGAGATGCTTGCAGATGTATGTTTGTTCTGCACGTAAGCGAGTTACAAAGTTTGCTAGCCCTGTAACAGAAGGAGTTTTGAAAAGTTGATGTCCTCGCGGTTGTCAAGTGTACTGTATGGTCATGAGCATTAGCTGCTTGTCTTGTGCGGCCCCAAAAGGAACATCTACCATGGAAGTACCTATAGAACAAGCATAGGTCTGCGGAAAAGTTGATTGGGGCTAAAGTACCTCTTTGCTCTAAATAGGTAGCTCAACTTAGCGGACTCCGATCTTGCGATATAGGATATGTGGTCCTGCCATGTGATTGCTGAATTGACTGTGACTCCTAGAAGGTGCATTGATTTGGATCTGAGGAACTGTTGATGCATTTCTCCTAGGTCACATTAAATACAACCAAGTTGTCTTTTCCCCAATTCAAGATTTTGTCCAGATCATCATTAAAAATCATCTTGGGAAGACATTTTGTCAGAAAATGAACCAAGCGATTGACGAAGCGATTAGAAAGATGGAGAAGTGACCCAATTGTTTAAGAGTTGTTGCTGTTGTTCTCTTAACAACAATTTCTAGACAAAAATTCAACAATAAATTGTCAGAGGACACCCATTTAGCGAAAATTGTTGAAACTCCTCTCTTAACATTCCAGCTATTCGTTTTTCAGCATTTAAAACGTATATTATGTATCTATATTTCGTTTTGTACAATTACATAATTCCAAATTGGCTTTATTTCATCATTCTTATTTCACGTCACCTCTGTGAAGAGCACTCTGGACATAATTCGATATCAGAAAATCTAGGTATAAATTCTTAAACCAGACAGAGAACAATTCAGGTCACTGGTCTTTTGAGAAAGCATGCCAAAAAGCTCGGACTGCCAGACGCAGACACCTGCAAATTCCGCAATGACCTGTGAGCCAAACCTAATCTGACCTAACCTACTTCTTTCGGAATTTAGAGGAGATACATTAACATAATACTACACGAACTATACAAAGGCATCCGCCTTTGTATTAAGGACTCACGTCAAGTTTTACTAACTTACAATGGCTATACAATTTTTAAGTTGAAGGCTACAATGTTTTGTGGCCCAATGTTTTCATTTAATAGCGTATTGGTGAAGCTCATATATATTTTCTTTTTTCAACCCACTTAATTTGTCCGTCCACATAATACCTCTACGCTCTTTTGTCAACATTTTATATTCTTTTTTAGTGTAGGTATTCTTCTATTCCTTAACTTTTAATTAGGGGATCGGTGCGGTCCCCTAAGTAGAATTGGTATCAAAGACGGTATTTATTACCAGAGTCTGGCTTGCATAGCCCGCAGTGTTTCCTGTTATATTGTTTTATGTGATCATATAGATCAGATGAAATATTTATTTATTTATTTATTTCGTCTACCGAATACAAGATTCTTACAGACTACACTAAAACTAAAGTACAATAATAACTTAAATCTAAATTAAATTTGAGCTACACAATATTATTTAATTGCTTTTTTACTGCATCTCTGGTATCGGATAAATTAATTACATTACAAACACTATTATAAGAATTGCAGCAACGACTTATTGGCTCATTTTGACCGTAAACTGTTCTGTGTGTTTCAATATACAGTAAGGGTCTATCGCGTAATGATCTCTGTGGAGCATAGAGACCAAATTTCAGCAAAAGCTCTGGACACATAATTTTAGAGCTAAGAATATCTCTTACGAAGAGAATTTCTAGATTTTTCCGTCTAACTGATAACATTTTTAAATCGATGAGAATACATCTTTGCTTATATGAGGGTAAAAATCCATCCCAATTAAATTTACGTAACATGTAGCGAGTAAATGATTTCTGAACTCTTTCGATTCTTAGGATATGAACGTTGTAATGTGGATTAAATATGACAACACAGTATTCCAAAATTGGTCGCACGAGGGATATATATAAAGACTTAATAGTATAAGGATCCGAAAATTCCTTGCAAGTTCTCTTAATAAATCCCATCATAGAGCAGGCTTTGCGAATAATTTGATCAATGTGCATATTAAAGTGGAGTTTATCGTCGAAAGTAACGCCCAAGTCATTGACAAATTTGCATATATCAAGAGCATCATTACCAAAAAAATATTGAGTTTTAATAGGAGAGCAATTTTTATAGAAAGAAATTTGCTTATCAATTTGAATTTGAAATATCAAAAAATTAGGTGGGAATATAAATGACATTCCTCAATACGAATTTCCACATAACAATAATAGCGCACCTAATATTATTGTGAGCGTTAAATTGTAGCTTTTAGGCAAGTAAATCCACCGAAGCTGATCGAAGCTGATCGAAGCTGGAATGGGTCTCAGTATACAGTGATGTCAATCAAGGAGCATAAGGAGAGAGATTGTTGTGATTCGACTCCAACTTATCTAAAGATGAAATAAGTACATATCTTCCTTTAATTTCATTGACACAATCAAAGTGTGCTGTCCCATAATTTCAGTAGGTATACAGAATCCACGACAAAAATGAATCTGCTGTCGTCTCTCGATTAGTTATTTCATTATTTAGTTTGGGTGAAGGTAATGCTTTAATATCTGAAGGTCTGAGAAAAAAAAATGTAAACCATTTCAGGTTTACCGACGCCGACACACATTGAAACAAATTGGATTAAGTACGTTACTCGTAAATAGCATTAGAGCCAAAGCAATAGGTCAATTGGGTAATTTAGTTAAATGAGTTGTTGGTTCCTACACAGTAGGTACTTACATTTATTTAAGTTCTTATAGTTATTTTTTAACCAGTCCTACTTCCGTAATAGTTACATCAAATTTATTTGACAAATGATTCTTTTAGAGGGCCAAAGAGATAATTGTAAATATTGCTAAGATAGCGAAGCAGAAGGTATAGCTGAGTGATCTCCATCGCCCAATGCCTTCGCCCAAAATGATTGTTGTCCATTGTGCGTAAATTATATGTATGTGGGGGCAGGCGTACACACTCGTCTACAATTGGCTGTATTGCTTTGCCATTGCAATAGACATGTCTATCTGAAAAATTGCATGAATCCATTGTGTTTATGAAATCCGAAATTTGAACTTTGAATAAATATGGAAAAAAGGTCCTTTTAAAATGCAAGAGTCGCATCCAAAATTCTGAGAGCTGCATTTCCCGGTCGCCTAATATCTCGTTTTGGCAATTTGCACTGGCCGGCAAGATCGCCTGCTTTGACCGGTCCAGACTTCTTTTGTGTGGGTTTTTTTTTAAGTCACGAGTATATGTCAACAAGCGTCAGACTCTTCAAGTCCTCAAAGAGAATATCCGTCAAGAATGAGAGGACCTATCGCCGGAAGTTCTGGCAAGAGTGATGAAAAATGTCGCTGTACGGCTCGTAGAGGTCGTTGTCGTTGCCCGTCAACGCAAACGAGAGAAAATCACTCGAAGAATTTTACGTTCAAAGCGACCAGGATCTTGATTCGCCTTTGCTAACGCCCACGATTCTGCACCATAAATCAGCATTGGGATGATGAGTCTGATGTGATGTCATTTTTAGAGTTCATAGCCGAGCAGAGGTAGACAAAGTCCCGAACAGCCTCTGGCGTGATTGCAGGTAGGTATGTATTTCGAGCTTATCTCCCTTGTGATGGTGAACAAAATATCCTAAATTCTTACCCCAGGAGTATAGGTCCACTCTTCCGCAGAATTGTTTAAAGGCATTGATAACTGTCGCTTTTCGAGATCGCGACTTTTTGACACAGGGAAATAACTTCATTGCTATAGTGTAAAATAAATTCAAGTTATTTTCCACTGGCTTTTACATGTTTGTACGCAGGTAATACAGCAAAGCAACTCATATGTTAATTTTTAGGTTGAAAGTTTTGATTAATGAATTTTATTACGGTGCGGAAATACAAACGCTAACTAACGAGTTGCAATTTAACGCATAAATAAATTGTAAGCTGAGATCGTATAGATTATTATTAATCAGATTACAAGATCATGCACCAACACACAACAGAAACGTGTAAGAAAAACTGAATTCAGATCAGAAAATGGCTTCAACAAAATAGGAGAAGCTTAGCTAGGTTATAAAAGGAGCGTCTATATAGACGCTCCTACAGGATGTTCGACAAATAATGAATTCACAGTCACTTGTTGATTGAAAAATCATTAGTCTCGGTGAAAATCGAGTAAACAGTGCGTCTAGATCAGATGTGGTGGTCGTCTACTGACTCACCACATCGGGGCGAAACGCATTACTGGAGTCGAGGCCACCTCAAATTTAAAGAATTCATTCTAGTTGGACAATCTATTTAATGAGCGGTAAAGTCAGCATTGACAAGCAAGGTCCGATCGAACTTCCAGATGAAGCAAAACTGACGGCAATGGTACTCAAGTTCCCACCAAGTGGATCAAACAAAATCTGTAATCGACTTTAAGGTTTTTTCTAGTGCGCCACCTCTCGAGAACGTCTGACAAACATCCGAGACCGAGAGTATAACTGTCTTGAAAAGCTTCTCAATTCAGCCGTTCGGACTCGGCATAAAATTGTAGATCCCTTCCATTCGTCCCAAAAACAAAAACTCATACAAACGAATGGTTGTGAGAAGCTAGGCCAAGGGTTCTTGTTGCTCCAACTATTTTTTTTGTTTAACTTAATACTCGTACCAAAGATCAACGGATCGGCCATAATTTAAAATGGTTATTGTAGTTACACGTGAACTGCCAATATCGATCATTATCGTCGAAGAACATATAAAATTTAATTCATTCATACGTGCACACGTGCACATTTATTAGCATTAAATAATAGCTTCTACAAATTTATTACCGGCAAAAGTAGTTTGGCTCAGGAATGCAACACGTCAATATGACTCATCTTCTGTCTTGGAAGAACTCGAATGCAATGCACAATATTTGACCTTCACAAAACCATTTAATAAAAAGAATCAAAAACACTTATAATTATAAAGTGCACGACTGCGGGTTATATGAACTTCTTTGTTATGGTTATGGACTTAAACGGAAACAAAAGTATAAAGGAAACAAACAGTCCCATCCAACAGGATGCTTTACCTTTTTGTAGAAATTTGCAGTCAGATAAGTACAGGATTTAAAAACAAGTTTTATTACGAGTACTTCTCGAAGAACTTTATAAAGCAGGTCTTAAGCCATGTTCAGACGATTACCAGATCCGAAAATATTATCAGTTCGGCCAATAAAAAAATTGGCTCAAATGTCTTAAGCCTTAAGGCATGTAGAAAGCCACATTCCCAGCATAGTCTGATCCGAATTGTGCGTTGAGGCCAGCGAGGACGATTACGCTATCGACTCTTAAACGCAAGCTAAGGTTAGTATAAAAAGCGGTTTTCTTTTCCTCTGTCGATTCATTTGTAAGTACAAAGCACTGTATAATCGTGATGTTGCGGATGTCTGAATATTTTTGTCATTAATCTAGCCCCAAAATCATCTGAGGTTTAAACGGCAAATACCTACTGTAGTTTAACTTAAACTACAGAATTAATGCTGTTCAAGGTTTAAACGAACCAATGAAACCGAATTAATTGTTGAACTAAAGTTTAAACTAAAAGTGTAGTTTAAACTCCTACTGTGAAACTGAGGGTAAATGTACGGCAAGTTCTTAGTTTAAGAAGGTTAAATGTTTAAAAAAATTGTTCACTGGTCAAGTTTTCAAATTCTAATATATTTTGGAATATAATGAAGTTATAGACGAAGAACTGACATCGCCAAGACGACTGATAATACGATTTGGGAATTTGGTGCGCAAAAGATCGATTGTGGCATGGGCTCTGTGGCATGGCGCGCCTCCTGCATGATCCAGAGGTCGTCCAAATCCATGTCTTCAATTTCAGTAAAAAAGAAAGTCGGTTAACATGGCTCTGTAACGCCCACCGTTGACCGAAACGTTGTTCCCAGCTTTATTTTCGAAGAAAAATGGTCCAATGATACCACAACTCTACAATCCGCACCAAACTGTCACTCTCTGATGTGTATGCATTGGCTTCCCGTCTCGACAAAAACGTGCGGGTTTTCATGGCGAGTTGATGTTCGTGAATATAGTCTAACACTCTTGGCTACATCAGCCACATTCTCGGCTGTGCGCACCGTACGACAGTGGGTGCTTCATTTCGGCCAAAAAGAAACAGCTGTCAGTGTCAAAATAACCTTAACCTACATGATTATAAAAGAAAACATTAGATGGCTCACCCGTATAACAAAACTTGGCTGTTTCTTACATTTATGTTTTTGGTGTGATTTCACTACTTTTTGCGAAGTTTTTTTTTATTAGATTTCACAAACAACGTTTAAATGTCTTCGCTTTCACTTTGGCTTTCTTTCTTATAAACCATTCATTAAGATCATATTCAGCAGGTTCGAAAACAGCCTGAGTTTGTTCCTGTAAAAAGGATAAGTGCCTAGATAAGTGTACTAGAGAACATTTCTTGGGCACTACGATGCCCTTTTATTTTCAAAAGTAGATACCGTTGTTAATAATGGGCTATAATGTTAGGGCTAGCATAAACAGAAAAAACGCCTCCTAGCTAAATAAATAAACTCTAAATACGAAATTTGAAAGAAATCCGTCCAATCCGTCCGTTTCATTTAGTTTGGGAAGTTCGATGACTGAAAACCTAATGAATGTGGTTGCGAATTTGAAGCAAAGTTGCAGGGTGGATCGCATTTTCGGGCCCTAGCTCCAAATGTCCTATGATACCAGCATTTTTCAGTCCTCAGATGGCGCACGCAAGTGGAAGGGGACCTTAACCAATTTAGCGTGCGAAACTGGAGAAACTGGCCAAAGATCGTGCTGCCTGGAGACGCTTGTTGTTTGAATCCCAGGTCCACCCCGGACTGTAGCGCCACCTTAAGTACTAAGTAAGTAAGACTTTACTTACAGCGCTGCTTTGCTGTCTGAAAATATTTTAATGTTGCTGATTGGAAGTCATCTAGACTGAGGGACGAGGATCACCAGTCTCCAACATATGAATAGCCCAGGATGGAATTTTTGTATTGTCAATGTCATTGGGTGGTATGCATAAAAGACAGTAAATGCTTTTACTGAGGATTTTCTAAGTAAATACTATTTTTGGCATGCATAAAATGATGTAAACACTAAGATTAGGTGCATATTTACTTCAAGTAAAAGCATTTACTTCTCTTCACATGCATTTTTGTAGTAAATACTTTTTTGGAATGCAGAAAAACTAGTATGTGTTTGTTTTTCTGCAGTAAATACTGGAAATTTTTAAGTTGCTGTCGACCAACTTGAAAATTTCTTATAGCATCTACTAAAAAAAATAAGTATTTACTATGATATCCGGCGAATTCTAAGTACCTTTTTACTTGAATAAATTCAGTATTTACTTAAAATATTTGCAATCGAGTAAAAGTAGGTACCTACATACATGAAGTGCATAAGAAAGCGGGCGTTAAACATTGTTGTGGAGCTGAAATTTTAAAAGGTAAATCGGTAGGAAGCGGGTTATATGGACCACACGCCACTGGTACCACCTAATATCATTTCTCGTTTCTCAAAAGAGCTTTTTTTATTTCAAGTCAAAAGTAGCATTTTACACCCGCGACCTGGCAATCAAGGATAGGCGTACAATTTAACCTGATGATGATTAAGACAAAATACTGTTAGCCTCAACCTCTTTTTTTTTTCCTCATCAACCCTTATGAAGCAACAACAGATATCGTAATAACAGCAGCCAGCTGCGCCACCACAGTTCGAGACACCAGACAACATTGCCACAGCTGCGGACTGCATGGGGACGACACACATAGCGATACGTCTGCAATGGAGAGGAGGATGGGCAGTTGATGATGTTTTTTGGAAGCGATCGGATCGATGCGGCTGGCGGTGGATAAACTCGTTTTTGTTTAAAAATAAAACTTTATAATTCGGAGTTTGTGTTTTCTTTATTTAAAAAAAATAAATCATTATTTTGTGTTAACATCAGAAGTGGGATACTGAAAAACAGAAACCCTATGTGCCGACTGTGAAATTTTGCTCCTTAAAGGACTAAACAAGGGATCGGTTCAGTGGAAATTGTTGCGAAAATAATATTCGTTTGTTCGGTTTGGCGAAATGCCTCGTGGTCGTGTTGCTACAAGTAAAAGTGTGCCTGGTGATGGGGCTGGAGTATCCTCGCAAATACTGAGTGAATTGATAAAGGCACTACAGTCCCAGAGGTCAGATGGACTAATTGATCTTCCTCATTTTAGACCTGAAATAAACGAATCCGGTAAATGGGTGAGTCAGG
The DNA here is from genome assembly GCA_955612985.1 of Cheilosia scutellata. Classification (NCBI taxonomy): domain Eukaryota; kingdom Metazoa; phylum Arthropoda; class Insecta; order Diptera; family Syrphidae; genus Cheilosia; species Cheilosia scutellata. Next base: position 95,229,048 of record OY015312.1, read on the forward strand.
TAGAGCAAATTAGAAAGGAAGTGGGTTGGTCAGATCTCCAAACATTGGCCCGAGTTGGTAGATTTTTGTTAGGTGATGCCAAGTGGTGGTATGAACGCTGGAATCCCGACATCAGAGACTGGGGTAGTTTCTGTAAAGATTTTGAGGAAGCATTTCCTCCAAAGAGGAATTTGGGTAACCTTCTAGAAGAAGCTTCACAGTTCAGAAGCTCCAGTGTTAACACCTATGAAACGTACGTCCATGAAAAAACCTCCTTGCTACGAAATCTACGAGCGAATTGGGGTGAGGGTGATTTATTAGAATTGATAATACATGGGATAGCTGAGTTTGATGTTCGTAATACAGTGATGAAAGCTAACTGCAAAACCATTCCTGAACTATTAGTCTTGTTGTCCTGCTTTCCAAAGCCCTTGTGTAGTAAAGACATTAATAAGCGCAGTAATGATCATTCAGTGTTAAAAAGAAAGTTGGGTGAAGGGAGAGATTCAAGCACTTCAGCAAAAAAATGTTTTCAGTGTGGGAAACTTGGGCATGTCAGAGCCAACTGTCGCGTTAAGCGTACTATGCCAAATGCAGATAATAGCACATCGACAAAACCAGTATTACTATCGAAACCAAATCAGGGCGTTGTTTGTTCGTTTTGTGCTAAGGGGGGCCACGACACTTCAAATTGTTTTACAAAGTCAGCTATAGAGAAACGACGCAGTGTAAATTTTTGTTGTTCGGGAAAACCTTCGTCTGCTATTGAGGTTGCCATTGAGGGGCATACATTTTGGGCGTTGATTGATACGGGGGCAGATCTATCTCTTATGTCTAAAAAATATCAGCACTTATTCCAAAATAAACTCGTCGATTGTAACGTTATGCTGAAGGGGATAGCCAATGTTACAATTGAAGCAACAACAAAATTCGAAGGACGTACAAGGATCTCGGACATCGAGACTACCGTTGGATATGTTTTTGTTCCAGACGGATGTCTCGACTATGATGTTTTTATCGGACGCAATTTATTTGAGGACCACTCTTTGGCTACTATAACAGATCACAATGGTTCAGTTGTTTTTCGGCGACAGCTTCCCGGAATTAACAGGATTTCGGACAGTATTGGTTCTAATATGTCAGAGATTTTGGTTCCTTCTGAATTTCGGAGTGCATTACAAGACATTCTAAGTAAGATGGAAAAGGATCTTATTGTCAACCGTTCCCCCTACAGACTGGCTGCTGAAGAGAGAAATGCAGTACGTAAAATAACAGCTGACCTTATTACGAACAAGATTATTCGAATTAGTGAATCTCCGTTTGCAAGTCCAATTATACTCGTTAAGAAGAAAGATACCTCATACAGGATGTGCGTCGATTTTCGCGAACTGAATCGCAATACAGTTAAAGACCGGTATCCACTTCCGTTAATTGAGGATCAGCTGGATAGGTTGGGTAAAGGACGATTCTTTACATCCTTGGATATGGCATCGGGATTCCACCAAATACCCATTCATGAAGAGTCCATCCATAAGACTGCTTTTGTAACACCCGATGGCCATTTCGAGTATTTGAGGATGCCTTTTGGGCTTTCTAATGCCCCTGCCATTTTCCAAAGGTCTATTAATCTTGCGTTAGGGCCGTTGAAGGATACGATTGCTCTAGTCTATTTGGATGATATTTTAATACCCAGCTTTACGTGTGAGGAAGGACTCGATTATCTTCGTCAGGTGCTTAATGCATTGCATTCCGCCGGATTTTCTCTAAATATTAAAAAGTGTCGTTTTCTCCAATCCAGTTCAGAATATCTTGGTAGAGAAATATCTAGTGAGGGCATACGGCCAGGCAAAGACAAAATTCAAGCTTTAGTTGAGTCCCCTGTTCCAACGAATGTTAAGCAAGTCCGACAACTGATGGGGTTGGCGGGATACTTCAGAAAGTTTGTTCCCGAATTCGCCGCTCGAACTGCTCCTATAACAAAGCTGACAAAACAGAACGTGCCATTTGAGTGGAATGTTGAACAAGAAAAAGCAAGACAATATTTGATTGACCAGTTAACATCAAGGCCACTTCTTGCTATTTTCAATCCAGAACTACCAACAGAATTGCACACAGACGCAAGCAGCATCGGGTATGGAGCTGTTCTAATCCAAAAGCATGATCTTATGTCAAAAGTGGTGGCTTATTTTAGCAAAAGAACAACTGTAGCAGAAGCTAAATATCACTCATACGAACTCGAAACGTTGGCCATTGTGAAAGCTGTAAAGCATTTCCGTGTTTATTTGCTCGGTATTAAATTTACGCTCGTCACAGATTGTAATGCCGTAAAAGCATCAGCTACAAAAAAAGATCTCATTCCCCGGGTTGCACGATGGTGGATTTACTTGCAAGATTTTAATTTTGAAATTGTATATCGAAAGGGAAGTAGTTTACCACATGCAGATTATCTCAGCCGCAATCCTAGCAATGTTGTTCGACGAGTTAGGCACAATGATTGGGCGTATATTGAGCAGAAAGGAAACGAAGAGGTACAAAATTTGTTGGGAAAACTCAGGGTAGGTGAACTTGACGCCAACCAATATGTGGAAAAAGATGAAATGCTATACCGCAGGCAAATCAATTCAGACGGTACTTTCAATTTGCAATGGTTTGTTCCAAAACAAAGTCGTTTAGGACTTATGCGAATTTTTCACGATGAACAGTGCCATGTCGGTATCGACAAGACCTATGCATCTGTAGCCGAACACTTTTGGTTTCCCCGTATGAGAAATTTCATCAAAAGCTATCTTAAGCATTGTGTAATTTGCGCAGTAAAGAAAACCAGGACTGGTCCATTGCAAGGTTACATAAGTCCGGTAGAGAAACCGAAAGTACCATTTCACACGTTGCACATGGATTGTTTAGGTCCTTTGCCAATATCTTCAGACGGTTACAAGCACGTTTTGGTTATAGTGGATGCATTTACAAAATATTGCATCCTAACCCCAATGAAGACGGTTACCACTGCAGAAACACGAGAGAAACTGCAACACGTTTTATCACTTTTCGGAACACCCAAGAAGATAATCATGGACGCTGGCACGTCGTTTAAGAATACAACCTTTCCTAAATATCTGAATGAATGGCAAATAGAACATCATTTCATTACACCAGATGTTCACAGAGGCAACGGACAGGTGGAAAGGTATATGAGGACTATAAGAAACCTGTTGAGAATTGAAACCAAGATTAAGTCAGAGTGGCCGAATGGGCTTTGGAAGATTCAGCTAGTTTTAAACACAACGATTCAAAAGTCAACTGGGGTGACCCCATTATTCATCCTTTTGGGAATTCAGAATTCGACACCGTTAATCCAGGCATTGTTACGAAATATATCTCCGGACCTAACTCCAATTCGCAATCGGAAGTTAGACAGAGAGCGAGTGGCGGAAAAGTTGTTTCCAGATCCAGGACGCATGGCAGATGTCAATCGAAAGAGACGAGACAACGTCCAGTACTCAGTTGGTGATTTTGTTTTAATGCATCGAGATTCCCACATGCATAATAGTAAAAGTGAATACGAATTTTTGGGACCCTATGAAATAATTAAATGCCTTGAAAACGGGCGGTTTGACATTAAAAAGGTGGGCACGAATATTGTCACGAAGGCTGCAAAAGAGCAGTTGAGAATGTGGCCCTTACAGTGGTCTTTATCTTGCGATATGGAGCAGATACTGGCGTTTATGGAGTCTGAAGACTCAGGTGAGTTTATTTGGTTGGTCTCTGTCCCGATAGTGGTAGAGCCATGAGGTGACTGAGGTCACAAATGATTTTGTGAATTTGTTTGATTGGTTTCTGTCCCGATAGTGGTAGAGCCATGAGGTGACTGAGGTCACAAATGATTTTGTGAATTTGTTTGATTGGTTTCTGTCCCGATAGTGGTAGAGCCATGAGGTGACTGAGGTCACAAATGATTTTGTGAATTTGTTTGATTGGTTTCTGTCCCGATAGTGGTAGAGCCATGAGGTGACTGAGGTCACAAATGATTTTGTGAATTTGTTTGATTGGTTTCTGTCCCGATAGTGGTAGAGCCAGGAGGTGACTGAGGTCACAGATGATTTTTTTTTGTTTGATTGGTCTCTGTCCCGATAGTGGTAGAGCCAGGAGGTGACTGAGGTCACAGATGATTTTTTTTTGTTTTGATTGGTCTCTGTCCCGATAGTGGTAGAGCCTGGTGGTGACTGAGGTCACAGATGATTTTGTGAATTTGTTTTATTGGTCTCTGTCCCGATAGTGGTAGAGCCTGGTGGTGACCGAGGTCTCCGCAGATAATTTTCTGGATTAGTTTTTGACTATTCCTGTGTTTTTTTTTATTTTTATTTGCAGAAGAACCCAATCAACTTAATTTGTCGAGAGCGACAACATTGTCAGGTGGGCCGTGTTAGCCTCAACCTCTTTTTTTTTTCCTCATCAACCCTTATGAAGCAACAACAGATATCGTAATAACAGCAGCCAGCTGCGCCACCACAGTTCGAGACACCAGACAACATTGCCACAGCTGCGGACTGCATGGGGACGACACACATAGCGATACGTCTGCAATGGAGAGGAGGATGGGCAGTTGATGATGTTTTTTGGAAGCGATCGGATCGATGCGGCTGGCGGTGGATAAACTCGTTTTTGTTTAAAAATAAAACTTTATAATTCGGAGTTTGTGTTTTCTTTATTTAAAAAAAATAAATCATTATTTTGTGTTAACAATACAAAACTGCACAGGTTAAGAGGAACGCGGTGCATTTTATACAGACAGATTATTATCATATTGGAGTGGGAACAAAACAAAAAACCAAAATCGCTGTGATTCACTATTCGTTCACAATTTTACACACATTCATTAATTGACTTTGCAAAACTGGACTCGCAGTCACAATCTTGTTTTTTAAGCCACAAAAGAAGTGCGTGCGTGCTTGTAGCATACCCGTGGACTCGCCGGTTCGGTTGTCTCCATTTCAAGGACAGTTGATATAGTTTCATTAGCCTCTACATTTTCCATTTAAACCAAGTTATAAAAAGAAACAAAAATAAAAAAATTATGATGCTAAGGGCTTAGTGCTCTATAGGTATGTTGAAAATTATAAACAATAAATTTTGTAATAATTATATAATTTTTGCAATGGGTTTTTTTTTTTCAACAAATGAACAACATGAACGAGATAATAACGCAGAGAACGAGTTTACCTTATAGATATAAATTACATAATTTCAAATGGATGCTGTTTATGGAATTTATCATTTTTGGGTATATTGTTTGCTTGATCTTATGAATTATTATCCTTTTCCACATTTCATCTCTCAAATCAACTCCACCATTCTGTATGCCATTTCCCAAGGGCTCCCTCATTTTAGGGCTACAGATACATTTTAGGCATATTTGTCTCGCTATCCTTGACCGCCTTTATCGCATCTTGGAAATTTGAAAGTGTTGAGATGGTTCTGTAAGTCATTTCTTCTCTTCGATTGTTAAACTATGCATCGGCCTTTTAATAGTAGCAGTACAAGCAAGATTTCACTGATGGGCAATAACCGATACACTCGCTGTTACCTACTTTCTAATCGCATTTTTGGATTTTGTCTTCCCCTACCCCTTTAAAATGGGCTTTTTCATAAAACATGAACCTATTAACTTGAAACTTTGTACATATTTTAATAGATAAGTCAAAATTATTGCATGCCTGATGATTCATCGTTTTTCAAAATTAGTCCCATAAGGGTTAAAAAAGGGGGTGCAAACTTTTCTATTTCGACGTTACTACACTCAACTTGCCATTATACTCAGAAATCTTAATCTGTATACATAGGTTAATTCAAGAAATTCTTTTAAATGTTACGCAATTCTTCACCGAGTATTTTGACCTAAGATTCATCTTTCTGGTCCATCCAGAGGGTAAGATATAATCAATAAATAAATACATAATATAGAAATATTGTTGATGACAATATGTATACCTACCTAAATGCAAATGATCTCTTTAACTCTTAGAAAGAGCGCATCGGATTGCAAAATGTAGCTGAAAGTGAGTGCATCTGCTTTAGCCTGTAAGTGCTAAATTAATAAATTAATTCATAAATTGGCACAACAGCTCCATATATGGCACTATGAATGACGTTAGCTTCTCCCAACCATTCGTTTTGTGTAAAGCTAAGTACACACGATTGTCAGATCTGTCAATGAAAAATGTGTCCCAAATGTCTTACAACCGTCTGAACTTACAATTTTGTCTTACAATATTGTCAGAAATGTCATTGTCAGCCAATTGTAAGACATCCATCTGACAATGAAATTGTCAGACTTTGGGACAAAATCTTACAACCATCTGAACGGACAATTTTGTATTGTAAGGTAGTTAGCGGTTAGGTTAGGTTGAAGTTTCTGCCGGCAAAAGGCCGACACACTTAGACCAATTAGGTCCCTTGTGATACCACATGAATTTATTAAAAATTTCGTCCTACTCGTTGAACCAGTTTGAGCTTCTGATGAAGCAAAGGAGACTACGAATGTCTAGGTTTATTAGATCGTTTAGATCATTGTAGTAGGAGGCTCCCAAATGGAGTTTCCGTTTTCGGGAGAGTGCCGGACAAGTGCAGAGGAAGTGCTGAATAGTTTCCTCCTCCTCTTCATCCAAGCAGCTTCTACAAAAATCGTTTGAGAGTACGCCAAGCCTTATGGCATGCCTACCTATAAGGCAGTGTCCCGTAATGACACCTATTGTGGTGCCGATATGCCTCCTGTCGAGAGAGATCAAATTCTTAGAACGTTTGAGATCTAGCTTTGGCCAGATCTGTTTTGTCGCTAGACATGTCGTGCCACATGTCCACCTACTAATGTTTGTTCTTTGGATGGCATCCAGCTTTATTATAAGTTTACACGTAGCGATTGGGATACCTAAAGTACATTTGCTTTGTACGATAGGTATAGTGTAGTTCCGAGCTTGGCAAGTTCGTCAGCCTTACAGTTACCTGGAATGTCTCTGTGCCCCGGCACCCAGCAGAGGTGAATGTTGAACTACTCCGCCATCTCTCTGAGAGACGTGCGACAGTCTAGGGCTGTAGAGTTAATAGAGGCTGATTCCAGGCACTTAATTGCAGCCTGACTATCCGAGAAGATGCGGATATCTTTAGCGGATATCACGTTTTCTTTTAGCCAGGATAAGACTTCCTTTATTGCATTATTTCCGCCTGAAAAACGCTACAGTGATTTGGGAGACGGAAGGAGAGACTGAGGTTTAGTCTATCAGAAAAAACACCACCTCCTACACCATCGGACGTTTTCGATGCATCTGTGAAGAATTGAACCGCCTTGTCATCAGAGAATGTCCCCTCCTCCCAGAATGACCTATCGGGGATGGAGACTTGGAAGTTTTTATCAAACTGTAGTTGTGGTATGGTGTAGTCGATGTTTTTCGGGACAGTCTTAAATGTATTTAAGATAGCAGCATGGCCAGTTGTTTTTCTGGTCCACTGTGAAGTTGCTTTCAAACGAAATGCTGAAGATGCTGCCATTTGTTTGCTGAAGATATCGATGGGAGTCAGGTGAAACAGGATGTCAAGTGCAGCAGAATTTGTGGTGCGAAGAGCTCCACTGATACACAAGCAAGCGGTTCTTTGGACTTTGCCTAGTTTATTGTATCGCAGTATTGCTTTTTTGCAAGAGAAGAGAGCTATGGTTGCTTTTTTAACTCTTTTTTGTATGTTAGACTTCCAGCTAAGCTTTATGTCTAGAATAAGACCCAAGTACTTGGCTTTATTGGAGAAAGTCAGGCTTATGCCATTTATAGATGGAGGGTCAATATGCGGAATTTTGTATTTCCTAGAAAAGAGAACAAGTTCGGTCTTGTGAGGGTTGACGCCCAGCCCACATTGATTCGCCCATTTTACTAGCGTGTGGAGAGCGTGTTGTAGGAGTTCTTTTAAGGTATTTGGATACTTTCCTGACACGGCAATAGCAACATCATCCGCATATGCAATCACTTTGTACCCCTCCGCTTCCAGGCAAGTCAGCAGTTGATTGATAATTTGCGGTTAAGTTCGAACGAATGTTTTATTAGCTAGTTTGTGGATGGCGGTTTAATGATGTGTGTTGCTGCCATATAATTTATAAAGAACTTCGGTGTTGGACGCACCCACGGCAAAGAACGCAACCATTAATGAATTTTGTTGGTCAACGGAGGCGTAGCGAGTCACATTTCTTTTAGTTCTTAATTTTAATTTGCTTATTATCCTTACTTCAAGATTAATAAACATAAACTTAAAAGAGGTCTCTATTTTAATTCCGTCTCCAACATTTCTAATAGAAATTGTGCACAAAAACACAAGAAAAGGAAACATGGTTCCTCGCACCCCAAGAAAACGTGGTGATTGTATGGATTGTGAGGAAGAAAACTCTATAGATGACATGGTCCAATGCGATGGTTGCAAGAAATGGTGTCATTTCCAATGTGCCGGTGTGGATTCGTCGGTAGCAGAGAAAAATTGGCAGTGTAAGCATTGCACACAGTCAAAAGCAGTTATAGGATACGTGTTTGATGCTGAATCTAATTTGGTTAAAGCTAGCATTAGAACATCACAAAACACTGACATGACTTCTATGGCCCGACCTCTGCAGGACCTGTTGGCATCAGGTGAAAATTTACTTTCCTACATGGAGCTGACATTGTGCCAATCAGTGGTGATCGAGTGCCCACACGGCCACCTTCGTCTCTTTCGTCGGCTTCGAGCACAAAATCGAGAGTTCAGTTGGAGTTGCAGCGTCTTGAGGAGCAACACAATATAGAGGAGCGTCATGCAAAGGGAAGGGAAGAAAGGGAACGGGCTTATGTGCAGAAGAAGTACGAGCTGTTGAGCATGGAAGATCCCGAAGATGAACTACAAAATCTAACTAAGAAAGCGGTAAGTGAATCTCATATTCCTATTGTTAAATCACAAACAAATGTTAAACGATGCTGCGCATCTGCTACGAACATACCGAAAAAGTCATATCTCTCGCTAACTCCAGAGCAGTTATCATCGAGGCAGGTGTTGTCGAAGGAGTTACCAATATTTACTGGGAGACCAGAGGAATGGCCGATATTCTTAAGCTGCTACGAGAATAGTACCAGGCTATGTGGATTCTCCGACTCCGAAAATCTTTCAAGGTTGCAACGTGCATTGAGAGGAGATGCGCTTGCAACTGTCAGCAGTCGTCTTTTGATTCCTTCATTGGTTCCTGAAGTTATTTCTTCGCTTCGAATGTTGTTTGGTCGCCCAGCAATTATAGTAAAATCGCTCATCGATAAAATCAAAACTGAGCCCCCACCAAGGGCTGATAAATTGGATTCATTGATAAGCTACGCATTGGTATTTGACGTACCTTAAAGTTATTTTGAAAGAGGTGTGGATGTCGAAGACTGACTGGGACGAGTCCCTTTCAAATGAATTGCAAAATAAGTGGGAACGCTGGAGGAAATTTTTGCCGATGATGGAATGCGTTCAGATTCCGAGATGCTATTCTATAATGACAGCTAAAGAGGAAGTTTCAGTGCAAGTCAGGGCCGTAGACAGGATTTTGTTTCGGGGGGGGGGGCTTGCTTCCAAATCTTACGAGGAATTCTTTAAATAAGAAACTATCGGGGCTATCGGCAATTCCGGAGGAAAAACGTCAATCTCCATCGGAATTTATTTCCCCCGGAATTTTTCGAAAATATGTTTCGAATGCATTGACAGTTGTCATTTAAGCTCATATTTGGAAGTAATTTGCAAATTATTTGTGTTAAACCAAGGAATTGTGTAAAATTAAGTAATTGCAAAGATGCAAGTTGGATTTATCCAGGATTCACAGAACTCTCCAGAGTAATAGGTTACACCCTTTCCATTTAGCACCGGTACGGACACTTCCTCAAGAACATTCTGTGGACTGACGAAGCGTAATTCACAAACAAAGTTATAAAGCTACAAACCTCCACAATTTGCACCATTGGTCAGACCCCCATCCCCATTTAATACACACAACATCCTTTCAAAGGTAAGCATTTAATGAATTGTGTTTATATCAAAAGAGGTTCAGCGCAAATGTTTGAAAACACTTTAGTAGGCACACACGTTCTTTCACAAACAGTGGAAATTCTTAGGGACCGATTGCCGAAGCTCCTTGAAGATGTTCTTCTTTTTCAGAGAAGAGCTATGTTCTTTCACCTTGTGACAGTAGCAGCGGGGTAAATCCATTCCTTAACGATACTTTAAATGAACGGTGAACTGGTCGATTGGACCCATTCTTTGGCCACCCAGATCTCCTTACCTAACACCCATGGATTTTTTCTTCTGGGGTGCTGTGAAAGAAAAAGTTTATTTTAGAGAAATATCGAGTCTCTTTTTGACCATTTTTGTCTCACAGAAAAAAAACGGCTTTTACTACAAATTCTGTTGATCGTATGTAAAAAAGTTGCTTAACATAATTTTTAAAAAATTCTCAAGGATACAAATTTCATAAAAAAAAATTAAACGAAAATATGTTGAAAATAGCCCCCTACCATACAATTTTTTGTTCGGCGGAACTTCAGGAATCTTCCCTTAATGGATTTTACTACTTAACTGGAACACCCTGTATATTCCCATTCATTGATTTTTATTAGTTTTTAAATCGTATGTACTTAAACGAACATATACTAAATTATTTTTGTACACACATTTTTTTCAAAGCAGAAGATGTCTTGATTTTTTTTGACATGACATGATGGTAGAACGTCGTCGTTGACCATGAATCTGTCCGTAAGATTTTGTATTAACGAATCTATGCAAGGAATCAGTATAGACACTCTAAAATAGGCTTCAGTAGAAGAGGTTTCTGGATTGGAACGTTTCAATGAAGTTCTTGGGGCTCTTAATTCAACTTCAAATAAGTCCTCGGCAAAGTTGGGATTCGGATTGAAAAGCCTCTCTGAAAAAATTACTTTTTTGGACCGCAGCCAATTCATGCTTTCGAAGAAATCGCCCACGTTCTGCACGTTTTTTCTTCAAGACTTATTGAGATGCATTTGAAGAGCTCTGCAGAGGAAATAATACTGTCATGCCTTTCAATGTATCTTGTTTCACAAAGGCTTAGAAGTCGAGTTTTTCGGCTCTCTGGTGCGTGTTTTTTAATGACATTTTTTAAAGTTATATTTGCATTTGAATGGTTGCGGAAGAAATTAGCTATTTCACTAACTACACCAAGGCAATTGCGAATTGCAGGAGTTGACATGGCATTAGATGGCGCGGTTTATTAAAATATACTCTCTAACAGGGTTGGTACAGGTCCAGATTTGACTTATTCTTCACACTTGCACGACATTCATAATGATCTACCATTTTTTCCCGAAAATATAAAAACCCACGATAAACGAATTTATTGTTAGGTAAATTCAGAGCAAACGTCTGCATTTTTAGATCTATACATTAAGCGGTAGACCATTAAGAAATAATGGAAACTCTTGCATTTTCCTCAGAACTTCAATCATACATTCCACTCACTTGGACCTCCCGCCCTTCAACTTCACAGGTTTTCTCCCCCTCACACCAAAAACATAATTCAATTTTCCTTCATCTTCTTTTATATTAAATCAAATCATAAATAATATAAACCCGTCTCCAGCTCCATCAAAAAAAAAAACCAACACTCATACAAAAAAAAATCCAATGCACACCATCCAATTCAAGATCACAAACAAAAAAAACAAAGCAACCAACCAAACAATGACTCACCCCACAACTTACAGCCAAAACCCAAAAACATTAAAAGCAATAATCGTTATTCCAAACACTTTCGCCCGTTTGTGATCTTATCGCAAAATAAATAAGAATAATACGAGTTAAAAAATTATCCACTAAAATAGCCCATATCATATTCCTCCTTGCCAATCACGCAATTATCCACCGAGAACACTCAAAAGCTCAACCTCACCATCGATCATCACCGCATTTTAATCTCTCTCCCCCTTGCCAGTATCCCGTAAACAAACCATCAAACTTAAACTTAACCAAAACAATAACTAACCGTACAACTAAATGCATCAAAATAAATTCCCTTATCTCCCAAGCGAGCTGACCACCAGCAAATCTAAAAATAGATCCATCAACTACCGATCCCACCAGCCAGCGCATTATTGATTTCGCATTTATGTTTGTTGTTCTACATTCAGATTTTGCCCATGCACTCATATCAATAATAACAAATCGATAAAGACTCTGAGATGAGTCTGTGGTTCCAACCATGGACTGGATTATGCGTTCGCAAAGATAACAATTTTACTATCGCTACGTCTGTGGCTCCATAAAAAAAACAACCAACACAACTCACAACTCACAGCCAAAACTAAAAAAAAATAACCAACACAATTCACAGCCAAAAAGAAAAAAAAAACCAACACAACTTACAGCAAAAATAAAAAAAAACCACCACCTACGCACAGCCACACACCCAGCCAAGCCAACCAACTCACAGCAAAACCGAGCAATCATCCATCTCGCTCTATCTCTCTCGCACATTTTCTGTCTCTTTCTAGCGCCGAATTCTCATGCCCAACCGTCCCAATACCTACTTATGGATCTCTCATTTTGGCCATTTTTGTGAAAATACCAGGAGATATGGCAAAAGTGATACTTTCACACGTCCTGTTGGAAAACTATAAAGGCTATCGCTTCCATTTTGGTATCCCTAGATTCAGATTAGTATTACCTAAAAGATAGCTCATAAAAAAAGATGACAAAAACACCCGCGCCCAATGCAAACAATAGTCGGGATGTGAAGACCTTAGTGGCGACTATGAGATTATCGGAAGTCCGGACGACATGAAAAGGAAGATTTCACTATCACTGCTGTGCGTGAAATTAAAATTCTTCGCCAGCTAAACCATCCTAATATTGTGAATCTGCACGAGATTGTCACAGACAAGCAAGATGCCCTAGAATTTCGCAAGGATAAAGGATCTTTTAACTTGGTCTGCTGGAGTCTGGAATGTTGGCGTTCAATGAGGAGAATAATGCGAGCATTATGAAACAACTGCTAAACGGCCTTAACTACTGCATCGCGACATCAACTGTTCAAATATTCTGATGAACAACTAGTGAGTTTGAAGTTTTGCTAGATTTTACCTTACTGCCCATTCGAAAAAAAAAATACTTTTTTTTATTTATTCCGATTGACTTTAATGCGCTGAGCTCAAATATGCAAAAATAAGTTGGCGGTCTCTTACCGTTTGGGCGTGGCACGCCCCCAAAGTTCAAAAAATACCATATAAAATAGTACCAAAATTTCAAGAACGAAGTGTCCAATTTTTGTAAAATTAATTTTTTTATATTCCCTAAATGTGCAGTTAACTTATAAAAAAGTTACATCAAAATCGGATCATAAATACCGGAGATATAAAATAATAAAAAAAGCGCATAGTTTTTGGCGGTAAAATTAAGCAAACAACATAATAAAAACTTTGCATAGACCCAGCCTTGCACCCACTCCAAATCCTACAGTGACCACAAGCAGGGGGGGTTGCATGGGGGCAGCATGCCCCCCCATACGTATCTCACTGTTTATGGGATTTTTGTAAGAAATAAAATGTGATAAGTCAGTAAAAAGAAGGTTTAAATACAAAATATTAGCCCGTGCCCTTGAAAGTAAGTGAAATGTCAGTACAAAAGAGCAAAAATTCAGTGGTTTAAATTTAGCTCTTTTTAATTACCTCATATCTTCGGTCTTTATGATCCGATTTCGATGAAACTTTTTTTATAAGATAACTGCACATTTAGGGAATATAAAAAATTTATTTTACAAAAATTGGACACTTCGTTCTTGAAATGTTGGTACTATTTTATATGGTATTTTTTTAACTTTGGGGGCGTGACACGCCCAAACGATGAGAGACCGCCAATGGACTGTGCAAAAAAAAACCGTTATTTTCGAATGGGCAGTAAAGTAAAATCTTGCCGAAGTTTTTGTTTTTTTGTGACAAATAAAAAATGCATTCCATCTTAGGGGTAAAGTGAAACTTGCCGATTTCGGTTTGGACCGCCTCTACAATGCGGAAGATCGAGAGCGTCCATACACAAATAAAGTCATAACTCTTTGGTATCGTTCGCCAGAACTTCTGCTCGGCGAAGAGCGTTACGGTCCCTCGATCGATGTCTGGAGTTGTGGCTGCATCCTGGGTGAGCTCTTCCTAAAGCGTCCACTTTTCCAAGCGAACGCCGAAATGCAACAACTAGAGACAATTTCACGGATGTATGGTGATAAGCGCAATTGAAAATGTAGAGGATGCTAAGGAACAAATTAAGCAAGCGGTTCAGAGGAATGCAGGTCTCCGAATTTGGTCGTTATTCTTTTTGTTAGTTTGTCATTCGCTTTGTTATTCCTAGATTCCTATTACAATAAATAAATATAAAAGAATATATAAGTACAAATTTAAGGATCTTTATTTGTTTCACCGGCAATGCTTTAACAATTCTTTCAGTCTATTTACATTTTCATTTTCGCAGCACTTAAAAAAAACTCGGCGTCTTCTCAAGTATGCCTAACTTGGCCAAATCTTTCCTTTGGTTGGTAAAGTTCCCACATCCTGTTTCTTCTGGACTAGTATCACCTGAACATCCATCTGATCAAGTCTCTACAAACTTTCGAATCGTCCTGCAACTCTTGTGATGTATTTATACTGTAGTGTGGATTGAAAAGTACTACTTATTGACCACAACGCCATCTAATGGAAAGTAGACGAACTTATTCAACGGAACTTCGAATCGTCGAAACTCAACGAATGGTGAATGGTCTAAAACGAAACTAGTACATTCTCGATTGTTCCGGTTGGAGTATAGAATATTCGAGAAGCTTTAGTGGGGAGTATAAAAAGGGTTGCGAAATCCGACGAGTGGACAGTTTATCTTTAAACCGTGTAAAGCAAAGTTCGAATAGTATCGGTAGTGATTTAAAATAAGTGGAAAAGATTGTAATAAGTGGAAAAGATTGTAATAAGTGGAAAAGTTGATTTTAAGTGATATTGTCTTGTAATAAAAGTGATTTATTAAAGTTTAGTAAACAGAATAGTGTTTTATCTTTTCGAATCCCAGCCGAATGTAACATTGGTGTCAGAAGTGGGATAAAACGTATTCTGTGTTGAAACTGTGTGATGTAAAAAAAAAAAAAAGAAAAACGGTAATAAATTGTGAATTAGTGAATTCAAAAAAAAAAAAAAAAAAAAAAAAATAAAAATAAGTGAATTAATTTGCAGTACAGAAACGAAATTAAATAAAGTGAAGTGAATTTGAATTCTGCGAAAGTGTAAAAAAAAAAAAAAAAAAAAGTGAATTAGTAAATATGGTTCGCACATTGGCATTACTTCAACTCAGCATACCTCAGTTAAAAACTGAGCTGGAAAAACGGAATCTCTCCACAGCTGGGGGAAAAAGTGACCTCATACTTCGTCTGCAGGAAGCTGTCGAAAGTGAGGGAGGAGATCCAAAATCCATGCTATTCGAAGTAGCAGAAGAACAAGTAAGTACAGGCGTTGACATGGCCTCTATGATGGCATTAATTCTTGCCAAGCTCGAAGAACAGAAGAATTCTCTAGATGAACATAAGAATTCTCTAGAAGAACAGAAGAATTCTCTAGAAGAACAGAAGAATTCTATCGAATCTAAGTTCGCTGAACAAAAGAATTCTCTAGAAGAACAGAAGAATTCTATCGAATCTAAGTTCGCTGAACAAAAGAATTCTCTAGAAGAACAGAAGAATTCTATCGAATCTAAGTTGGCAGAACAGAAAAATTCTCAAGAAGAACAAAAGAATTCCATTGTCGCTGCACAAAAAGATGCCGTGGAAGAGTTTAAGAATGTTCTAGAAGTTAAACTCGACGCGATTGATAACAAATTAAACCTGCATGAGACACAACTTGAAAAGGTAGAAACAAAGTTTGACGAGATCAATCAAACATTACAAAAGCATGAGGACTTAGCAAAAGAGCATGAGACAAACTTCGAGAACCTAGCTAGAGAACTGGACAAAGTCAAGAAACAGAAAGCCCGAGAATATTCCGCTGATTGCCCAAGAAGGAAGGAGATGCAACCGCCTGTTTTCGATGGTCAAACATCATGGCCAATTTACAAGAGGCAGTTCGAAGCGGCTGCAATGACCAACAGCTGGGACGAGGAGGAAAAGTCGATCGCACTAACGCTCGCACTTCGAGGTACAGCTGCAGAGTTGCTTCAAACTATCTCCGAAGAAAAACAACGCAACTACGACGCATTGGTTAGGGCTATCGAAATGCGGTTTGGTGATGACCACATGCAGCAAGTATACAGGGTGCAACTGCGCAGTAGAATCCAGAAGCGGGGAGAAACGCTCCAGCAGTTGCAAGCGGATATCGAACGGCTGGCGCATTTGTCGTATCCCAACGCCGGCGAGGATGTCATCAACGAAATGGCTGTAGAGGCGTTTACCCAAGCCATAGAGGACCGACAACTGCAAATGGCTGTACGAATGGCTGGAAAGAAAACCCTTCCTGAGGCACTGGCATTTGCCCTGACAATGAAAGCTGCTGACCAAGCATCACAAGGGTTTCACCGCGTGAGAGAGATAACAACCGTCGAATGCTCGTGCCAAAGGGCAAACGTCGTAGAAGAAAACAGCGCTCGCAGGGGACCAATCCGCTGCTGGAACTGCAACAAAATTGGACATCTACAGCGACAGTGCAGAGCTCCACCCAGACACACTAGTTGTCCGCACTGCAGCGCTAGGAATCGAAATGAAAGGGCATCTGAGCGTCCAGCGGATGACTCTTCTCAAAATTATCAGTCGGGAAACGTGTAAGAACCAACTTCACGGGGCAGAAGTTGGATTCTGGAATCGACGCCCCCAGGACCACAATTCAAGTTTCCCAGACCAAACGAGGTAATAAGAGTTTGACAGTGGAAGCCCATATCGGCAAGAAAAAGTATGTGGCCACCATCGACACCGGTGCCACCGCTTCCATCATAAGGAGAGACATCGTCCACCAATCATGGCTGCACAACACCAGCAGCTACTGTCTAAAAACAGCAACTGGAGCAACAACAAAGGTGTATGGAGAAGTACTGCTAACAATAAATCTTGCGGGATTAGTCTTCTCCCATACCTTCCTAGTGGCCGATATATGTGACGAATGCATCATCGGAATCGACTTGATGAAGGCGCATGATGTAGTACTGGACATCGGCTTGCAAGTGCTAAGGTACAGGAACGTCGAGATTCCCATGATTTACGGGGACGAGCGTGTCACAGCTCTAAGGACAGTCATGAGTGAAGACGAGATATTACCACCTTCTTCAGAAACACTTATTTGGACAAAACTGGAAGGTGATCCTGGGAGCCACCGATTCTACCTAGTTGAGCCAGATCCTGAAAATCTTTATCAAAACTACGTCGTTGGAAAGATGCTTGTAGAACCTAAAAACAACATGGTTCCCGTACGAGTTCTAAATGTTGAACATAGAAGCAAAGATAATAAAACACCTAGATGACGCATTCAAATGGCAATTGTTGTCATATGAAATCAAAATTCGATACCCTTAAGAAGCTTTTCGAAAAAGCTTATACCGCTGAGAAAAAATGAAATCGAAGCTGAACAACACTACTACCACTACATTACCACTGCTACGGAACTGAACTGACTCCAACAGAGTCCAGCCACACACACACCACATATATTATAAATATAATTGAACATTGCATGCATTTGCAGTTCTTCATTTCATTTAATTATTCGGGATTAGTCCTTCGACGAAGTCGGACGTGCTGCGTTTTATATGCAATTTGACGTCATATCAATGCGTATGCGAATTGTGAATTTGCGATGCGAGTGTATCGTCTAGATGTGCACTTCTGCAGTGCATCGTTAATGACTCTCTTTTTGTTTTCGTTTTATGCTATATTTCTCGTTCTCTATAATGAATGTCCCCTTCCCCTTGGCCCTTGATCTTGATAGATTTAAAACCGGTTTGTATTCTTATTATTACATCACTATACTGTCTGCTCTTGTTTTATTTTGTGTGTGTGTATAAGAAGGAAAAAGGAACAAACAGAACAGAAGTCCTCGATGAAAAAAAAATCGTCGATCATTTCTGTTATGTATTATAAATTTGTTCCTTTTTATGACGGCATACCAAACTGAGCCATCGTATTTTTAAAATCTATAGGTACATAATGTAGGTACATAAAACAAATAACATTTTCTTTTTTAAAATCAAATGAACTATTTATTTCAAAAAAGATACATATGAATCGCTGTCGCTTTTTGTGTTTTGTTGGTCAAATCTGAGTTAGCTGTAGACAGAAGACGAACAAAGCCGAAAATTTGCAAAATATTCAAAATACAAAATGCTAAATGCGTATGAAATGAAGAAAACAGACTTTGAATTTATTTTGGATTGAAGATTGGATTACCTTCTACAGTCATTGACAAACATGATGTCAATTAAAGACAAAGTGACCTTTTGTTTGGCAATTCAGCTATTTCCACTTCTCCAGTGGTTTCTTTGTCAGTTATTGACAAGCGCTGCAATTCATTGACAAGCTATTTTTCACTGCTTCCACTTGCCAATTTTCAATTGGCACAAAAATACGTCAGTTGTCAATTTCAAATCGACAAATGGAAACAAAGAATTATAAATATGTACAATAAAATTTTGATTTGATTTTAGAACTTTAGTTTTGTTTTAAGAGTTAATTTTAGGACTAAATAAATATAAGACGACTTAGGGCCGGTTTGTTTATCTTTGGTTAACTCTAATCAACGGCTATTTTAGCTGATAACAATATCAGTTTCTTGAGGCAAATTTTAAGCACAGAATCTATGGTTTGGTTAGTTAACCCGAGAAATCGATAACCAGCCCATTTTGGTCGGTTTGCGGCTTTGTGCTGAAATCACTCAGGTTTAGTTAAATTAAAAAAAAGACATAAATCAATAAAATACCGAAACGTACACAAAATATAAACAATTTTAACTGGATTAATTCTAACAAAACAACTGAATTTACAAATAAACTGGAAAACTGGAACGATTTGTCGCAAATCTACGGTTTGCTGGCCAAAGTGAAGAATAATTGAACAAACGCTTTTTGGTTACCACAGACACAGACATAAGTATACAATCATGGGTTAAACTAAATCTGAACAAACTGGCCCTGAGTAGAGGTTAAAATAAAACTTGGTGAGCAAAGTCTGTAATTACTTTAAATTTCCTGATAAAGGAACTAAAAAACACAAATGGTATTCATCCAACGTCGTAAGTTTACCATTTGCGTAGAATGGTAAGTTTACAACAAACGTTTCATGAACGCCCCAATTTGCTGTTTGTGGTAAATGGTGGTAAACCAATCAGTTGTTTCACATGAGAGGGAACGAACGAATTGATAAAATGCGAACAAACCACTTTT
Organism: Cheilosia scutellata; assembly: GCA_955612985.1. Taxonomy (NCBI): domain Eukaryota; kingdom Metazoa; phylum Arthropoda; class Insecta; order Diptera; family Syrphidae; genus Cheilosia; species Cheilosia scutellata. The sequence goes on from OY015312.1 coordinate 95,248,470, forward strand.
GATACAATTCTAAAGAGAAAATTGCACATTTTACTATTCCAAGTGTAGGATAGTTAGTTAGTCCATCAAATTGTATTAAGAAAACAAGTTTTAAAAGGGTTTAAATAACGAAATTTACAATATCAATCTTTTTGCCGCGGACGAAAACTCCCATGGTTTGGAATTGGAAATTGCGTTATTTAATCTCTTTTAAAACTTGTTTTCTTAATACAATTTGATGGACTAACTAATTATCCTACACTTGGAATAGTAAAATGTGCAATTTCTATTTTTTATAAATGCATCAAAAGTATTATAAATGCATGCAAAGTAATTGTTTTCTGATTTCGCGCCTTTATTTCAAGTGTGAAATGTCACAATAACCTCGTCGTAAGTTTACCATCTCGGTTTTCCACACAAATTCGCGTAGTAGGTTTACCATCTCGTCGTAAATGATTTTCCATACAAATTTTGACAGTTCATTTACCACGTCGTAAACTTCGTAAGTGTTTACATGAATACCCCTAATGACTGGCTGGAACAAGTAGGGGATCTTGCGACGATTTAGAAAAACAAATTTATTTGTAGTAACCAATTTGATAAATACTTTGGGAAAAAAATGTAAAGCAATAATATATAAAAACAAAACCAATAACATTGTAATAACATCAATAACTAAATTAGTTCTTTATCAGGAAATTAAAATAATTTTACCCCTGAATACCTACTATGCGGCACTTGCGCTGCAACAAGTAATTACACACCTTGCTCTCCAAGCCATATTTTAACCTAGGTATATTTAGTCTTCTTATACATATATGTATAGATTACTCTTAAGACAAAACTAACGTTCTAAAATTAATTCAAATTTCTATTGTATTTATAAAAGGAAACAAAACTAACCAAATTCAATTTCAAATTGCTTTTTAAAAATACCATGGCTCAGTTTGGTATGCCGTCATAAAAAGGAACAAATTTATAACGTATCTACATCTTTTGCATGAGCACAGCTAACAATTTGAAATAGCCGACCGATGATTTTTTTTTCATCGAGGAACGAGGATTTCTGTTTTGTTTGTCCCTTTTTCCTTCTTATTCACACACACTAAATACATAAAACAAGAGCAGACAGTATAGTGACATAATAATAATAATACAAACCGATCTATCAAGTGCGGCGACTGTTGTTTTCCTCAAGAGGACATTCATCATGGAGAACGAGAAGCATAGCATAAACGAAAACAGAAAAGCTTCATACCATAGTTCATACACGATGCACTTATGCACACACACAAAGGATTACGCGTTGAGAGAAAAGCTTTTATTTTGTTGGACAATGAGAAGAGCTTTTTGTTGCACGATCGTTGTTGCACGATCGCAACCAATGCGGACATCAGCTAACATTACATTGCGCCATCTGTATATTATATTGTCTTTGATAGAAGCATGAAACTGAAGCAAGGGGAAGTGGTCGGTAAGTGCGTACCAATTACTGCGGTCACAAAATTATCCAATGAGGGTCCTACCAAACCTCTTACATCCACGGAAATGACGGAGATAAAAAGGAGTATATTTGGACAGTGTGAGTTGAATCAGGAGCAGCAAGAAATGGCGGGGGAACTAATCAACGAGTTCGCTGATATATTTGCTTCGAAGAGCGGCGAGTATGGTCGGACACATCTCGTACAACACCGAATCGACACAGGAGACGCAAGACCTATTCGTCAGCCTCCCAGACGACTACCATTGGCTAAGCAGACGGAGGTTGCAGAAATGGTGTCGACGATGGAAAAGGAAGGGCTGATTGAAAGTTCGAAAAGTCCATGGGCGTCACCGGTTGTACTGGTTAAGAAGAAAGACGGCAGCACGAGATTCTGCGTGGACTATCGTCAGCTGAACAACGTCACCAAAAAGGATAGCTACCCTCTCCCAAGGATTGACGATACCCTGGATACACTATCCGGCGCCAAATGGTTTTCCACCATCGATTTGAAGAGTGGCTACTGGCAAGTGCAGATCCATCCCGAAGACCGCGAGAAAACAGCTTTTACAGCAAGAAACGGGCTCTGGCAATTCACAGTAATGCCATTTGGACTGTGCAATGCTCCAGCCACCTTTGAACGGCTAATGGAGCGTGTTTTGCTGGGACTAACGTGGAAAACCTGTTTGGTGTACCTGGACGACGTCATCGTGGTAGGAAAAACGTTTGAAGAACATCGAGACAACTTGAAGGAAGTGTTCCAGAGACTCCGAAGCGCGCAATTGAAGCTGAACCCGAAAAAGTGTGCTCTTTTTAGACCAGAGGTGAAGTATCTCGGGCACATCATCTCTTCCGAAGGAGTCAGGACTGATCCAGAGAAAGTCGATGCTGTAAAAAACTGGCCGGTTCCCAAAGACAAACATCAACTTAGGAGCTTCCTGGGACTTGCGACCTACTACAGACGCTTTGTGAAGGACTTTGCCGGGATTGCCAAGAGCTTGCATCAACTGACAGAAAAAGGAAAACAATTCAAATGGTCAGGTGAGTGCGAAAAGAGCTTTGAAAAACTAAAGCAGCAACTGTGTGACGCCCCCATACTAGCGTACCCCACTCCTGGAAAAACATTTATTGTGGATGCAGACGCTAGTAATGTGGGAGTTGGAGCCGTCCTTTCGCAAGTGCATGATGGCCAAGAGAAAGTAGTTTCTTACTTCAGCAAAGTTCTCTCCAAGCCAGAAAGGAACTACTGTGTAACCCGGCGAGAACTTTTCGCTTTAGTCCTGGCGACAAAACACTTCCACAAGTACCTTTATGGGAGCAAATTTATTCTTCGCACCGATCATGCGTCTTTAAAATGGCTGCTGCAGTTTAAGAATCCTGAGGGACAAGTTGCGAGGTGGATCGAAAGGTTGCAGATGTATGACTACGAAATACAGCATCGAAAGGGAACTCTTCACTCTAATGCAGATGCTCTCTCCCGCCGGCCTTGCAAAGCCGATTGCAAACATTGCGTGCGTCAGGAGGAAAAAGATGCGGTTTCCGTTCAGAGGCTGAGAGCTGAGCCCATTGGTGGCTGGACTGCGAGGGAGATTCGGGAGGCTCAAAGGGAAGATCCGGATATCGAGCCGATTCTCGCCTGGAAGGAGCATGAGGGAAAACCAGACTGGCAGGAGATATCCAATCGGAGCCCCGAGCTGAAGGCATACTGGGCGCAATGGGACTCCCTTCATGTGCAGGACGGCATTTTGAGGAGAAGATGGGAAAGCTCAGATGGAAAGTCGTTCGTGATGCAGCTTATTGTTCCCAGGTCGAAAGTAAGTGAAGTACTAAAGGAACTGCATGATGGAGTATCTGGGGGCCACTTGGGAATAAATAAAACGCTCGAAAAGGTGCGAGAGCGTTTTTACTGGGTCCACTCAAGGGATGATGTAGAAAACTGGTGCAGAAAGTGCGTAACGTGTGCGGCCAGCAAAGGCCCTAGAGTGAAAACTCAAGGCAAAATGCACCAATACAATGCCGGAGCCATTGACTTATTATATATGGACTGCTAGTGAAATGTCAGTTCATACAAATTTTGCCCAGAAAATGACGCCAACATAACCTAGCGCTCTTGGTTCGGAGCGAAAAATAAGTGAAACAAAATGACGAACCATCTTGGATTTCTCCATAGAATGCTAGAGGCACCTATTGGGCGTGAGAGAATTTATGAGGTAAATTCAAATTGTTGCGTCACTGTTTAAAGTAGATGGCATTGGAAAACGAAGCCAATGATCACAACCATCTTTGATTTCTCCATAGAATGCTAGAGACACCTACAGGGCGTTAGTGGATTTGGCAAGTAAAACGGTTGAAATTCAAATTGTTGCGTCATTGTTAACAATAGATGCCACTACAAAAAAGTGTGAATCTCCAAATTATTCCGCTCCGAACCAAGAGGGCTAGTGGTTATGTTGGAACCAACGCGAAGACGTCTACTAGCAGTCCATATATAATAAGTCAATGGCCGGAGCCCCTTTCGAAAGAATTGCAGTTGATATTGCCGGACCGTTTCCTGAAACGATTAATGGAAATCGTTACATCCTCGTGGTTATGGACTACTTCAGTAAGTGGCCAGAAGCATTTGCTATCCCTAACCAAGAAGCCAAAACCGTGATAGAGCAGATTGTTTTCAACTGGGTGAGCAGATTTGGTGTACCACTGGAATTGCACTCGGACCAAGGCCGAAACTTCGAGTCCAAGGTTTTTCAAGGAGTATGCCAGCTACTTGGGATTAAAAAGACGAGAACAACGCCGCTCCATCCGCAATCAGATGGGATGGTAGAACGATTCAACAGAACCTTGAATGAACACCTATCTAAGGTTGTAGGCGACGACCAGAGGGATTGGGATAAGCAGATCCCAATGTTTCTACTAGCCTATCGCAATGCTGTGCATAACACTACGGGACATACACCATCAGAAATCCTGTTTGGTCGAACAGTCCGGCTACCTAGTGAGTTGATGTTCGGATCTCCCACTGAGGAACCCAAGAATGAGGACGATTATGTTGCGGACCTCAGAGAAACCATCAGGGACGTGCATCGAAAAACTAGGGATAAGATCAAGATAGCCAGCGACCGCATGAAGACGAGGTACGATGTCAAAGCAACAACTACAGGATTCGAGGAAGGAGATCTGGTATGGCTGTACAATCCCCATAGAAGAAAAGGTATGTCGCCTAAGTTGCAACAAGATTGGGAGGGGCCCTATAGAGTAGTCAAGCGAATCAACGACGTGGTCTATCGAATCCAACGAGGAAGAGGTAAACTTAAAGTTGTCCATGTGGATCGTCTTCACCGTTACATTGGGGAAAATGTTGACGCATTTGTTCGGGACGAACAAGTTTAAGAGGGGGATATTGTAGTGTGGATTGAAAAGTACTACTTATTGACCACAACGCCATCTAATGGAAAGTAGACGAACTTATTCAACGGAACTTCGAATCGTCGAAACTCAACGAATGGTGAATGGTCTAAAACGAAACTAGTACATTCTCGATTGTTCCGGTTGGAGTATAGTGTAGTGTGGATTGAAAAGTACTACTTATTGACCACAACGCCATCTAATGGAACGTAGACGAACTTATTCAACGGAACTTCGAAACTTCGAATCTTCCAAACTCAACGAATGGTGAATGGTCTAAAACGAAACTAGTACATTCTCGATTGTTCCGGTTGGAGTATAGAATATTCGAGAAGCTTTAGTGGGGAGTATAAAAAGGGTTGCGAAATCCGACGAGGGGACAGTTTATCTTTAAACCGGGTAAAGCAAAGTTCGAATAGTTTCGGTAGTGATTTAAAATAAGTGGAAAAGATTGTAATAAGTGGAAAAGATTGTAATAAGTGGAAAAGATTGTAATAAGTGGAAAAGATTGAAATAAGCGGAAAAGTTGATTTTAAGTGATATTGTCTTGTAATAAAAGTGATTTATTAAAGTTTAGTAAACAGAATAGTGTTTTATCTTTTCGAATCCCAGCCGAATGTAACATTGGTGTCAGAAGTGGGATAAAACGTATTCTGTGGGAAGTGTTTTGAAAAGAAAACCAGTGAATTAAATTGTAAAATAAAAATAAAAACAGTGAATTAAATTGTGAATTTGACAAAAAAAAAAAAAAAAAAAAAAAAGTGAAAGTGAAAGTGAATTAATTTGTGCAGGACCAACAGAAAAAAAAAATAATAATAAAAAAAATAAAATAAAATAAAGTGAAAAAAAAAGAAAAAAAAAAAAAAAAAACCAAAGGAATTAGTAAAAATGGTTCGCACATTGGCTTTACTACAACTAAGCATACCTCAGTTAAAAACTGAGCTGGAAAAACGGAATCTCTCCACAGCTGGGGGAAAAAGTGACCTCATACTTCGTCTGCAGGAAGCCGTCGAAAGCGAGGGAGGAGATCCAAAATCCATGATATTCGAAGTGCCAGAAGAAAAAGAAGAACAAGTAAGTACAGGCGTTGACATGGCCGCTATGATGGCATTAATTCTTGCCAAGCTCGAAGAACAGAAGAATTCTCTAGATGAACATAAGAATTCTCTAGAAGAACAGAAAAATTCTATAGAATCTAAGTTCGCGGAACAGAAGAATTCTCTAGATGAACATAAGAATTCTCTAGAAGAACAGAAGAATTCTATTGAATCTAAATTTGCAGAACAAAAGAATTCTCTAGAAGAACAGAAGAATTCTCTAGAAGAACAGAAGAATTCCATTGTCGCTGCACAAAAAGGTGCCGTGGAAGAGTTTAAGAATGTTCTAGAAGTAAAATTCGACGCGATTGATAACAAACTAAACCAGCATGAGACACAATTTGATGAAATCAATCAAACATTACAAAAGCATGAGACAAGCGTCGAGAACTTGGCTAGAGAACTGGACAAAGTAAAGAAACAGAAAGCTCGAGAATATTCTGCTGATGGCCCAAGAAGGAAGGAGATGCAACCGCCTGTTTTCGATGGTCAAACATCATGGCCAATTTATAAGCGGCAGTTCGAAGCAGCTGCAATGACCAACAGCTGGGACGACGAGGAAAAGTCCATTGCACTAACGCTAGCACTACGAGGCACAGCTGCAGAATTGCTTCAAACTATTTCCGAAGAAAAGCAACGCAACTACGACGCATTGGTTAAGGCTATCGAAATGCGCTTTGGTGATGACCATATGCAGCAAGTATACAGGGTGCAACTGCGCAGTAGAATCCAGAAGCGGGGAGAAACGCTCCAGCAGCTGCAAGCGGATATCGAACGCCTGGCACATTTGTCGTATCCTAATGCCGGCGAGGATCTCATCAACGAAATGGCTGTAGAGGCGTTTATCCAAGCCATAGAGGACCGACAACTGCAAATGGCTGTACGAATGGCTGGAAAGAAAACTCTCCCTGAGGCACTGGCATTTGCCCTGACCATGAAAGCTGCTGACCAAGCATCACAAGGGTTTCACCGTGTGAGAGAGATGACAACCGTCGAATGCTCGTGCCAAAGGGCAAACGTCGTAGAACAGAACAGTGCTCGCAGGGGACCTATTCGTTGCTGGAACTGCAACAAAATTGGACATCTACAGCGACAATGCAGAGCTCCACCCAGACACACTAGTTGTCCGTACTGCAGCGCTAGGAGTCGTAACGAAGGGGAATCTGAGCGTCCAGCGGATGACTCTACTCAAAATCATCAGTCGGGAAACGTGTAAGAACCAACTTCACGGGGCAGAAGTTGGATTCTGGAATCGACGCCCCCAGGACCATAATTCAAGTTTCCCAGACCAAACGAGGTAATAAGAGTTTGACAGTGGAAGCCCATATCGGCAACAAAAAGTATGTGGCCACCATCGACACCGGTGCCACCGCTTCCATCATAAGGAGAGACATCGTCCGCCAATCATGGCTGCACAACACCAGCAGCTACTGTCTAAAAACAGCAACTGGAGCAACAACAAAGGTGTATGGAGAAGTACTGCTAACAATAAATCTTGCGGGATTAGTCTTCTCCCATACCTTCCTAGTGACCGATATATGTGACGAATGCATCATCGGAATTGACTTTATGAAGGCACATGATGTAGTACTGGACATCGGCTTGCAAGTACTAAAGTACAGGAACGTCGAGATTCCCATGATTTACGGGGACGAGCATGTCACAGCTCTAAGGACAGTCATGAGTGAAGACGAGATATTACCACCTTCTTCAGAAACACTTATTTGGACAAAACTGGAAGGCGATCCTGGGAGCCACCGATTCTACCTAGTTGAGCCAGATCCAGAAAATCATTCTCAAAACTACGTCATTGGAAAGATGCTTGTAGAACCTAAAAATAACATGGTTCCCGTACGAGTCCTAAATGTCGAACATAGCACCCTGAAACTAAAGCAAGGGGAGGTGGTCGGTAAGTGCGTACCAATTACTGCGGTCACAAAATTATCCAATGAGGGTCCTACCAAACCTCTTACATCCACGGAAATGGCAGAGATAAAAAGGAGTATATTTGGACAGTGTGAGTTGAATCAGGAGCAGCAAGAAATGGCGGGGGAACTAATCAACGAGTTCGCTGATATATTTGCTTCGAAGAGCGGCGAGTATGGTCGGACACATCTCGTACAACACCGAATCGACACAGGAGACGCAAGACCTATTCGTCAGCCTCCCAGGCGACTACCATTGGCTAAGCAGACGGAGGTTGCAGAAATGGTGTCGACGATGGAAAAGGAAGGGCTGATTGAAACATCGAAAAGTCCATGGGCGTCACCAGTTGTACTGGTTAAGAAGAAAGACGGCAGCACGAGATTCTGCGTCGACTATCGTCAGCTGAACAACGTCACCAAAAAGGATAGCTACCCTCTGCCAAGGATTGACGACACCCTGGATACACTATCCGGCGCCAAATGGTTTTCCACAATTGATTTAAAGAGTGGCTACTGGCAAGTGCAGATCCATCCCGAAGACCGCGAGAAAACAGCTTTTACAGCAGGAAACGGGCTCTGGCAATTCACAGTAATGCCATTTGGACTGTGCAATGCTCCAGCCACCTTTGAACGGCTAATGGAGCGGGTTTTGCTGGGACTGACGTGGAAAACCTGTTTGGTGTATCTAGATGATGTCATCGTGGTAGGCAAAACGTTTAAAGAACATCGAGACAACTTGAAGGAAGTGTTCCAGAGACTGCGAGGCGCGCAATTGAAGCTGAACCCGAAAAAGTGTGCTCTTTTTAGACCAGAAGTAAAATATCTCGGACACATCATCTCTTCCGAAGGAGTCAGGACTGATCCAGAGAAAGTCGAAGCAGTGAAAAACTGGCCGGTTCCCAAGGACAAACATCAACTGAGAAGCTTCCTGGGACTTGCGACCTACTACAGACGGTTCGTGAAGGACTTTGCCGGGATTGCGAAGAGCTTGCATCAACTGACGGAAAAGGGAAAACAATTTAAATGGTCAGGTGAGTGCGAAAAGAGCTTTGAAAAACTAAAACAGCAACTGTGTGACGCCCCCATACTAGCGTACCCCACTCCTGGAAAAACATTTATTGTGGACGCAGACGCTAGTAATGTGGGAGTTGGAGCCGTCCTTTCGCAAGTGCATGATGGCCAAGAGAAAGTAGTTTCCTACTTCAGTAAAGTTCTCTCGAAGTCAGAAAGGAACTACTGTGTAACCAGACGGGAACTTCTCGCTTT